>JAQFXN010003150.1:0-11371 GCA_034693365.1 Liacarus xylariae | reverse complement strand
TGATTTTTGATGAACTTATTCAAATTTCGATGCAATTGTTGACTATTATCATTTTCTTTATCGTTAATTATTCTATTTTCACTATCGAACAATGTTAAACAATGTCAAAATGTCAAACAATACTAAAAATCAACCTGTTATCCCACGATTACCAATAGTTTCTCTCCAGATTCTGGTAGTTTGATATTGTCTTTTAAATATTACCCAAATATATTTGGTAATCTTGGTATAACATGCTCAAATTGGTGATTTAAAAATTCACTTCTTGTTTTTCGTATTGAATTTTTTTTATTAAAAATTATTATTAATAAACATTCTTCTTTAGTTACCTTAAAAGTCTATTTTGAAATTTTTCAATTATCTCATTTAGTTTTAATTTTATTTGCGTTCGAAGTTTGTACTAAATAATGATCAGTTCGCAAATGTTTAGAGTTATTCAAATATTTTTCTCAGTTTGTTGTCGTATGCAATACAAATCATTAAAACAACATCCTCCTTTTATTTTATAAACATGACATAAAAAGTACCGTGATGCTCTTTGAAGACTGGTATGTATTGGACTCAATGTGGGACCAGATCTGCAAACTTTCGAAATAAACTTATTTTTCCAAATCAAAGAATGTCTGTGTGATTGTTCAGGGATTTTAAAAACACATTTCAAAATATTTGTGTCATTTCTGACTGAAAGGTAATCTATATTTAAAAACTGAATTCTGTGAATATAATTTAGATTTAATTGTTTGGCATTAAAACATATATTTCTTGAGAAACTAATACAAACTTTAATAGAAAAATATATGCGACGAGTTTTGGATATCTTTGATTTTTTTATTTGAAATTTTTCAATAAAGAGTTATCAGGTATAGAGCTAAAGTGAAACGAAGGAAAGCTAGTAAAAGAAAATTTACATAACATTCTCAAATTTCTACAACATTAAATAAATATATTTTTAACAAATGTGGAGAATCTTTTTTTTTTATTTTTCTGTTCAAAAATCAAAGATATCCAGAACTCGTCACATATGTTTTTCTAATAAAGTCTGTTTTAGTTTTTCTGATACAAGTTTAAGCTTAATCCCAAATGCGACCGGCGCTCTAACATCTCTGGTCATCATATTTTTTTATGGCTTTAGAATAGATTAGAATAGAAATGCTTATGATTAGTCATAAGTTGGAATTCTTGCAATGAAAGAGTTAAACAAATATACTCTGTACAATCTACACTAGAAATAAATTTCATATATGAATATTTATACTGTAAATTTACAACTATAGACAGTTTACTTTATTTTCAATGATTTATAAGTTTTCGTAAGATATTTTTTGAATCTAATTAAATTTTGAGTTCTATTTGAGTGCAAAAATAAGCAATTTAAATTATTTCAAGCATAAACTTAAAGTATTTGACAATCACAACATTTGACTTAAAAATGGATTTGTTTTGAACAATGCTTCCAGGAAAATTTATCGTGAGAAAATTAGTTAATTAAATTTATGTTACATTTATCAAAATTTTAATAATTATTCGTCGCTTGACTTTCTCTAAATCTAACCTTATATAAATTACATTAATATTATACAGCTTTGGTATTCTCAACCTGAACAGTTAAATCCTTTATTTCTACTTATTTGTTTGTTTTTATATTTGATTAATCTTTAACCGAAAGATTAATATTAATATCAAATAATTCAAAATATAAAATTTGATATAATGTGTTCCAACGAATGACTAAGATATCACTCAAATCAATATTTATCTATCGGTCACAACTTATTCAAATATAAAAACTCAAAGCTAATGAGAAATAATACAGGATTTATTTGTTCAAGTAGGAATACCAAAGCTGTAGCAATGGAATATATTGAACTAATTTAGCTCAATAAGAGTTTCATTTTTAAAAGTTGTTTTGATTCATATTGTCTTTCCGAAATTTTATTTCAAATTGTAGGCGACCTTGGCTACCCCTGAATCTAATTCCAATGAGTGATTTTTCCAAATTACTTAATGGCCAGAGCTCGAGACTAAATTTTTGTTTAGTGTAGTGTAAGTTATTTCTTAGATTTTATTGAATTTAGGTTATTAAAAACAGGTATTAAACACTACTTAAAGTTTACATAGGAATGGTCTGCCATAGTTCATCCATGTATAATTTCGGCCATAAACTATAGTTTGAAATAAAATCTCCCAAATTTCTGAAAGTAAACCTCTTATTGAGCCAGTTCAATATATTCCATTGCTATATACAAAAAACGAACTTCGTTTAAGAAATTCTGTATGAATTTCTAATTATTATTGCAAATTTTGATCAGAGTTATTTTGATTGACTTAATATTTCAACGTTTTTATGATTAAAATAATTTCTTTGTAAAACTTTTCATATTTAGAAAGATTGACAATTGAAAGTCTTTATTGCTTAAGAAATGCTTTAATTAATATTAATCTTCTTTTATTAAGTTAAATATTAATAAATTCAATTTCAGATTCGTCATTAACTTTATTTTTGTCTACTAATTGTCTAAACTTAAGACTACTAACACAAACACTTTATTATATGACTTACAACTAACTTCATGTGCGGTTACTTTGATTTCGGTTATTCCGACTGATTTGGGTTAAAAAAGATTATAAATTCTATTAAAACTTAATCGAAATAAATGTTAAAATTCTTATTTCTATTCTAATAACTAATTTGATCTAGAACTATTAGTTCATTAATTCATTTAAAATCTATTTACATTTTATGCGACGCACAATTAAATTATTTTTATTTATTTGATTCAATTCTTGAAGTATTAAAAAATTAGATTAAAATTGTATTTTTGTCCATTAATAAGTGGTCAAAAGCTTTACATGTGGCCTTATATTCAGCGAGAGCTTAATGGGTTTAGAAGGGGGTACTGCTTTATTATTGTGGCCAATTTGGACTTGGCAAGTCCAGGTGTCTTGGTATTATGAAATCAAGAATTTTATCATTTTTAATTAAATTTGGTCAGAATTTAATCGAATTTAGTAAATATTCACAGAATATTCTGAATTCTTTAGAAGCGCGTTTTTTAAGATTGTTATTTATTTATTTTTTTTTTTTGCAAAGTTGGTTTTAATTGAAATTCAATATAATAAACATAAATAGAATATAAGTTAATAATATTCTTACAATTTTTCTTTCCGTTATATATCAAAAATTGTGCGAAAACGCATAATAAGCAGTAGAGCTATATATATAAAAGTTTTTCAATAAAAATAATTTAATTAATCAATAGAATTATGTTAATACTGACCAAAACAGCACAGACCATAACAGTTACTGCAAGACCTGCCACTGGTATAATACAGGGCGTGCCGTATGTTCTTTCCTAAATATTAAGATATTAACAATAAAAACTTGTTATAATTTAGTAACAAGTTGCAATTTGGAGACTGAACCGAATTAATTTTCTCGATTTAAAAAAATCAATATTTTTCTCCGCACTTGACCAAGTTGCATTGCTAGTCACCTCTGGTTATTATTGTAATTACAAATAATTAAATGGAAAAAGACTTACAGTTAATGTTAATTCCATGAAAGAAATGAGGAAATTAATGAGAATATCGATGACTGCTAGAGATATCCACGGAATCAAAAGCCATTTAGATTTCTATAATGAAATACAGTATTTTTGTATTTTAAACAAATTAATTAATTATTGATAATATTTATATAATTAGAACAGAACATAATTAATGCATACTTTGACGAGACCTACAAACAGAAGACCAGAGGCAGCAATGAATAAAACACTTTCAATTCCAAGTGTAAACACTTAATAAATAACATCCAAATGAATAATTATCCAATAATTTCGATCTTTTAATACAGAACTCACACAAATAAAAGACAAATACATTTTCTTCTTCCAGCATATGTGCTATACTCCATAAAAGATCAAAAATACTGGTGGCCTGAGGTCGACAACAGGGAAATAATTTGGATTTCATTAGCAAAAGTCAATATAACCATAGAATTAGAGTTAATAGTGATAATACCATAGAGAATATTCCGGCCAAAACACATCCTTTCCATAACTCAAGACAGGAACAGAACTTATGTATCGTCACTCTAACCATTTCAATAAAAAAATAACTAAATATTAATTAAAAAATAGCAATCCTTTAATGACTTCATTGTATTGTTTTCTCCAAACGAGTTGCGGAATAAGAATTTTTCATTATTTACTATATATACAAAACTCATCTAAAGCTTATTTCAGTAATAATAGAGAACTGGAACGAACCCGAGTCAGTCATCACATTCTCTAATATAATTTTTTTGGTTTCCAAGGAATCCAAAAGGAATTAATGAAATAATTACTTTACTATAATGTATCTCATATTCAAATGGATTTCATAATAAGTGGGTATTAATAAAACAAAAAACAGTCACATTTTCACTGCACGTACAGATACGTGTCCATTGGGTTAAGTAACAAATGAATGGTCAACAAACCTATAGGACATATACACAATGCTATGAATTAATGATAAGCTATAAATTAAAACACGTTCAATGAGTTTGAGTTAAAATAAAATTCATCCTGAATTCTTTTGAATTTTAAGAAATGCTAAAAAATAAATTTTCTATTGATTAAAATTCAAAACTTATGTAAAATTAAATTTATTCGTTGATCGAATATAACTAATTAATAGTTTTAAATAATTGATATATTCTTTTCTTTTTTATGACAAACATATAAATTTAGTCTAATTCTTAACATTCTTAAATTCTGAAGCATTTTTTTTCTTGCACTCAATACATGCGAATAAATAAAATATTTGATTACAAAAAAATGCATTAACTAAGTTATACACAGAAATTAGTTAATTTAATTATTAATAAGTTATTGTTTTATTTTGAAGTCTAAAAGAAATATTTGTGAGAAATAATTAAATATTGAATGTCATGCAAATAGAGAATAATGCCATTTAATAGTTGATTAACTACTCGTTGGACTAAGACTAATATATTTATATTATGCAAACCAGTAATGAATGGGCAAAAAGAATAAAAAATTGAATTCTAAGAATATGACACTAAACACAAATTAATGACTTTAGGAGTGGAACCAAACACATTTGTTAGTATTTGGGACTAAATTTATTCCAATTGAATCTTCTTTTATAGACTTTAATTATTTATTAAAGTTGTCATAACTGTTCCTATTATTAGAACTACAGTACCGTTAAGTAAAATTAAATTCTGATTTGTGCTTCACTTCAATTCACTTCACGGATATTTAAACTCTTCTTAAGAGATGTTTAAGCGTTTTGATGTTTTTCTTTTTATATAGACTATTGTCAGTAAACTTGAATAGTTTTTAGGTCTTAGAGTTGGTTTCATTTCTCTCATCGTTTTTCATAAGTCATCCGATAATATATAAAATTTTGAGTTACTCTTACAATAATATAATCTAATTGTTAGTGATTGTGATCTCCTTTGCAATGATTTAGTTTAATAATAAATTGTCACAAAAGTTCCAGATTTTTAGTCTAACAAAAGGAATTTTTTTATTGTTAAATATATCATATTTTTGTCCATTACTCCCATTGACTACTGTTGTCGCACAAGAATATGTGTTCCAATAAAGATCTCTATTACGAACAATCGGCACAAATAAAACATTCGAGGAATGGCTCGCGTCTGAGCAGAGTTTATAGCTATAGACGATTCGGAATCGGAAGAATGATTAATAACCACAAAACTAATACGACTAACAAAACAAAACCAAAAGATAAAAATTATTATAAAAACCCATTCAATCTGTTTAATAAAATTGCGAACAATACCTCTGCTGTGACGCTACACTCAACTATAAGGATCACTCAGTGCAGAATATTTGAGCTGGTGAGTTTAATTAATCAAAATAATTTAAAAGAAAAATTTAAGTTTAAATCGAAAAAATACAGAAATAAATTAATAATTTTTTTTAATTATATTTTTTTCATACTTTTGATTAGTTTATAATCAATTGTGTAATTGAGTGACTATTCACTACATAGAGAGTGATGTATTAAACTTGTCTTTTGAGTAATCAATTCAGGTATTAATTAATCTTAGCCAATACTATAGTAATAAACTGTAAATGAGAAAAAGAATGTATTGTATTCCCTAATAGTATTAATCTTTCGATTACTTCGTTTTTGTTTCAAAACTCGGCAAAAGCAATATTATGTGAAATTCTGTCTAGATTCTTAGAGAAATAGCAGAATTTGATATAATTTTTGCTAATGTTCAGATTCTGTCAGGTTCTTACAGAATTCATCATAATTTGTCTCAAATCTATCAAATTCTGTTAAATTCTTGCAAAATTAGTCGAGATTCTGTTAAATAACTTATTTTTAATTAAATTCTAAAAGAATTTGACGATTGCAAAATATCCTACCCTGTACCCCTTGTGATTTTGAAGTTTTTATCATTGCAGTATACGCAGAGCCTATAGGGTATCCAGCAAAACGTCAGAGGGTATTCCGGACTGGACCCCCTTTACACATCCCTGGTTATATTTAAAGATGAGCTGAATTTGATTAGTAGTAAAATACTATTAGGATTTGAATGAAAATTTAGTCAAGTCAAATTTTATATGAATTATTAGAGATTTTTGGTTTATTTTGTTCAACTATGTCTACTGATCATGGGAAAGTTTAAAATTTGTGCTAATGCAGGTGTGAGGGGTTCAATGGGGGTCTAAAACATCAAAACTTGAAATTATAACCATTTTTAGAGCTCTTCCATGTGATGAAATGACATCATATATTTTTGTAAACCACTTCCAAAGCCGAAATTTATGGTATGCTAACCATTCTTCGGATGTGATTGGCCAACGCCGACCTGATCCCGAAGGTAATGGCGAGACGTGCCATATATCGTTGAACTTGTCTTTGTGTGAGGTATACAAAAATATATATGATGTGCCATTTGAATAATTTTTAAATGGAAACTACTGCTATGACGTTTTCTTAAAGGGTAGATTTCAAGTACAGATTCTATTAAAAAATTGTTGTAGAAATCTATCATATAAGTAGTGTTCGATATTTTACGTAAAATATAATTTTGATGTAATATTACATGTAACTTTACTGTAAGTTTGTAAAATTACAAAAATTTGTGTAAAATATAATTTTATTGATTAATAATACAAATTTTTATTTATTCAATTACTTCAATATCACTATCATATTCGTCGCCATTTAGGCTTTCAAAGTCAGATAAATCAGAATATTCGTGACAATTAGAATCAAAGTTTTTGGATTGATAATAAGTTTGAACAACTATTAATTTATCAATCCTTGAATTTGAAAGTCTATTGCGAACTTTTGAATGAATTCTTGAATGTCTTGAGAATATTCTTTCGACTGAAGCACTCGAAGAGGGAATGCCTAAGATTCTTGAGGCGATTTTAGACAATTCATTATAAGATTTATAATTCTTAAATTCCTCCCACCATTGAATATTAGTCCTGTGGTCAGTGACCCATATTCTCTCCAAATTGAAAAATCCTAAATACATAAATTGCTAGGTAAAAACTAAACCCAATACCTCTATGATAACTGATGTATACCTGATTTAGATTTATAATCCGAAAATGCTTTGTATATTTCAGATTTAATTTCCAAAGAAATATGCAAAGAAGTCAGTAATGTTTCAAAACATTTTTCGGCTTCAAATTTTTCCCAATCATCTAAATGATCGCCACGATATTTAGGATCGAGTAAATTAGCCAAATAATGAATAGGTCTAATAATGAATTCCTTTCTGTGGTCAACGCATTTGATTAACTAAATCAAAATTAATTAAGAATAATCTCAGCTCAGGATGACCTTCAACAAACCTTATCCCTCGTGATTAGTGTCCCAATTTCGACACCAAAATAAAATGATTTTAGTGTATCAAACATAATTGGAACACAAGATATAGAGGAAGAATCCATTTCAATCATTTTGACACATTCAACAATCGGTTCAATTATTTTTGTAATTAGATTAATATTGAACCAAAAATCTGTTTCATTTGTTTCAAGAATTACTGAACGATTCTCATTGTCTAAAGTGATATCGCCAGACGAAGTAGCGAATGAGATTAGAATAGATTTCGCATCCAATACTGATTTAAGCATTGTATACGTAGAGTAAAATCTTGAAAAGGGCGACGTATTGGGTTTAGTTTTCAACTGACATTTTAACAGGTTTACATACCGTGTAATATTTGCCAATTTTAATTGAAGAATTGATTCATTTGTTTCTTCTTTTAAATTTTGACAAATTTTATTGAATTTAGCCAATTTTTTAGGGGCTCTCTTTATTTCAACCACAATATCTCGACATTGTTTCACGAATTTCGATATATTTTCCTCTTCAGCGATGTCATTAATAAGTAAATTGAATGTATGTGCACAACAGCCGACAGAAAATATATGATTAAAGTTTTGTGAAACTTTTTCACGCAATAACACCATATTTGGGGCATTATCTGATGATATTGCTGTGAATTTTGCCGATCCTAAAAGATTAAAGCCATGTTAAGCTGATATTTTTATTTGTTGATAACCAGGAATGTGGAAAGTCTTAAACATCAGATATTTTAGCTTTTCTCCCATTTATTTGGGGTTTTCTCCCACTTTTTCTCAAAGTTTAGAGATATCTGCCCATAGAGATAATGTTAAAGGTCAAAAATTTTAGAGGTGGAATTCCAGGCTGGACCCCATTCCACATCCCTGATTGAAAAATATACCTAATTCAGTGATTATTGGTTCCACTAAATTGTACAATTCAATCGCCGAATGTGCAGTTTCTCCAGTTGTGATAGATTTATAGAAGATAGGCTTTGGAGTGCACATCATTATATCAATTATAGATTCAGTTCTAATGTTTGTCCAGCCATCGATGACTAGCGTAAAGCCATCACTTGATTCGAGTTGTTTATTCCGTTCTTCAATTGCCTAAATATTAAACAATATTTAAATTAACCTCAGCTCAGGATGACCTTCATTTTACCTTTAAATATTCGTTATCTAATAAAGAATTTGCCATTTTAAAAGCTGACGGAATATTAAATGAGGGCTTCAGTAATGTTAGAAATTCTCTGAATTCTTTATTATCGACGCAATTAAATGGCAAATTCATCGAATAGACTGCTTTCGCAAAACTCTGTTCTAAAATTTCTTGCATTTGTTGTGATTCCTGAAATAATTCTGGAATCGATTTAGTTGATGATTGTGTCGGCAATGACTTCGATGATCCAGGTCTTAGAGACCCTGGTATGTCTAAATTTATGAATTTTGGGTTTAGTATTCAACTTGCAATAGAATTTCTAACCTATTGTGTTGATTTTGAGTGCTTTTTGAACATCTGATGGAAGACTTTTACACTTATACATGAAATGATCTTTTGTTCGGGTTATATTCGAACACAATTCGACGCCACAAAATTTACAGCGTCTTTTGCCATTCGATTCGTTAATAAATGTACGAAATTTACTTTTATTTTTAGCCATTTTGTGTAAAAATCAAATCAATTATTATTTCTCTAAATAATATATGATTTTTAAAAAAGTTAAAATATTTTGTTTGAGAAGGCGCCACAAGTGTTTATGTAAAATATGTAAGATATAATTTTTTTCATGTAATATTTGTAATATTACATGTAATTTACTTATGTAAAATTGTAATTTTACATGACCTCGAACTCTAGGTATATACGATGGAATTGTTTAACTCATATTCTAACATAGGAATGGCCTGACATAGTTCATGCATAATCTCGGCCATAAACTGTAATTTAAACTCAAATCTCCTAAATTTCTAAAATACAGTATGGGTTACAAAAACTTTTCAAAAATGGACCTTTTATTGATCCAGTTCAATATAATTTATTGCTACCAAAAAGCAACTCTGGGGATAGCCATGTACTTTTGATATGGGAACTCAATTTTATATCTTACATATTATAATTTCAAAATCGGTTGAAGGTCGGCAATCATGAACCTCCATTCACTTCTATCCGCCACCCAATTCTGGATTCCGGCCTGAGATAAACCCATTCGATTGCACAACTCTTCTCTGCGCGATATTCACCTGGATTTTCGAATTAACATTTTATTAAATATTTCCCTTATAGTTCTTTAATAATATATCCAAATACCCCCAAAAAGTTGCATTTCCATATTATAATATTTGTTAAATCTTATCTTTAAATAAATCAATTGAATATACTCAAGAATAATAGATTGTGAATATTCAGTGGGAAATAGGGGAATAGCCAAATACATAGTCTTCGAAAAATGACCAAATAACACCCTGCGATGAAGAAAAAATGAGGACCCCCTATCAATTCGGCAAAAATAGCGCCGAATGGGCTGTATTTGGGAATATTCTGTGAAATTCTGTCTAAATTCTTAGAAAAATAACATCATTTTGTCAAATTCTTTTAAATTCTTGCAGAATTGATTGAAATTCTGTGAATTGCGTCATTTAATAAAATTCTCCAAGAATTTGACGATTGTAAAATACCTTCCTCTATACCCCCTGTGACTTTGAGGCTCTTATCAGTATCCTATACCCCCTGACTTTGAGTTCATTGGCCATCCATAGTTTAGTTATAACAGTAAAGAACAGTTTTCTGTATTCATATTTTGGTCTTAGATTTACAAATATTTACTATTATTAAATCGACCTAAAGATATACATAAATGTAGCTTTTTATTCAATGATCGAACTGTAACAGTTTTGTTTATACCCCAGCTTGGATATCCCCATTTACACTCAATAGCTTTTCTGTAAACAAATATACGGAACTAATTTGTCACATAATAAAGTCCTCTCGGATTAAATAGTGAATTGACTTCAAATAATAATTATTTATATTTTTTATCAAAAAATTAATATTTAATATCTATTTTATAGAGAATTTTAATTCTATTGTAAGCTATGAATTATGAAAAGATTATTTATCTAAATCCAAAATTCTTTTGAGCTTATAATTCAGATTATTTAAGTCCGTCACACCATCTTTATATTCTTCAAGGATTATACAATATGTTACAGTAAATTAACTTATTGCAAGTTAGTTGGGCTCAGTTAAAGCAAAGGGGGCACGTCTATTGACTTACCCTATAATATCAGAAATCCGTATAAAATATCAGAAGCCATTATGCATACATCATAAATAGGCGCGAATTTTTCACATACCATCAAGTGGCGCATTTAACATTTTTTCAGGTAATTTTTCACATACCATCAAGTGGCGCATTTAACATTTTTTCAGGTAATTTTTCACATACCATCAAGTGGCGCATTTAACATTTTTTCAGGTAATTTTTCACATACCATCAAGTGGCGCATTT
>JAQFXN010003149.1:0-11374 GCA_034693365.1 Liacarus xylariae | reverse complement strand
TTTAAATTTTTTCAGTGTAATTGAATTTTTTTTGTTAAAGTTTTGTTTATTTATATGCTTAAGTCCCTAGAGATTTCAAAGCGAGACATCTGGTAGACAAGCGCTGAACAAAAAACCACAGTATAGTGGAATCACTCTGCAAGTAAGCAGAAGCAAAAACACCAAGTTTACCTTTTAAAGCAAGTTCAAAGTACGTTTAGTTTCTGTCGTCAAATGTAGAAATTAATTATTCAATAGAGTCAAGCATTATTTGTTCACAAACTCCCATAGCTTGTAAATGACTTGGCTATCGATTACGATTAGATAAAATTATTTTACGACTTCTTTGAGTTTTGAACTTTTCAATTATTTTTTTATTTACTCATAATTAAATACAAACTCGTTTAAAATCTAAATACGGATTTATATTACCGGTACTTAATGTTAAACATATAAAAAGTTATGTCAAATTTTCAATAAGAAAAACTAAAAAATAATATAAATTATTAAATCATTTAATTTAAATAAATTATGATTAAATATTATTTAATGAGACAACCATTGGATTCGATAATATTGAGAAATAATCGGTACAAATAGTGGTGCTGTCCGTGCGCTACACTTATGTGTTGTTTAACATAATCAATATATTCATTCAATTGTTGTCCAAATTTTTCTTTATTCTCAGAATTCAGTCTTTTCTTCAAGTCTTCGAGTAAACCGAAAGTTAGATTTGGATTATATTTAATAGTCTTTTGATCGATTGCTAGAGAACTCAGTCTTTCATTTATATTATCAATAAATTCATTATTAGTCATATTCTCATTATTAGTGATATAATTATCATTGCTATCAATAATCTCACAGCGAGAACATTGACAATCAAAATAGTACCTCGACTTTAGTTCTAATTGTCTGTTGATTTTAGGCATTTGTGTATCGATATAACTGATAAATAACTCCTCATTAATAGCAATATGTTTTTTAGCTCTAATTTGTAACCGATTTTGATTAGCGATTGCATAGACATTGGGAGCACAGGAGTGGTCGAAAAGTGATGCAGTGATGTATAGACCACTACCAGAGTGTTGATAACCACAGAACGAGTCTCTAACCACAATTCCGAATGAATTGATAACAAGAATACCAAATAGTTTTGTTAGAAAATCAATCGGTATTTCTAAACCACAAGAATCAAAGTCTCGTTTCATTGCTTTAATTTCAGACTCTCTTTCAATGTCTTTCTGTATTTCATCGAAATGTGTCATCAGATCATTGAGACATCTTTTCTTATTATTGAAAGTATCGTACGTTTTGTTAACAATTTCTGGATCCGATTGAATCAATAGATATAAACGCAATAAAATTCTTTGTATACTATGATTGCAAAAAGTTTTATAATAGGTTTTGTAGAGATTGCACTCAAACTTATGAATTTTCCAATCATTCTTTTGACACAATTTGTCGCAATAAAACATTTGCTTACAATTTGAACACTTTTTCAATTCTTTGTTAGCAGTTATACAATAATCACATTTTTTGCTTTTATATTCTTCAAACAATATGTGAACGATTGGCGAACACTCGGCCACAACACTATCGCACAGATATTCACTTATAGTTTTAGACATATTTCAACAATTTCTGTTTTTTAGTGATATCAATGAATTATATGATATTTTCAAACTTTAGTTTTCTTTAAGTAAAATAAGTAAATTCCTAAATCTTGAAAACTGCGAATAGTCTGAAAGTGAATTTCAGACTTTGGGCTGAATTAAGATAACTAACAACTGATTACACATTAAACTTTTAAATTTGCACATGAATTACATTATATAAAATAGAAAGTAATATTTTTAAGAATGAATTAAATTAAATTCAAATTAAACTTCTTTCCGAAAAAGAGAAACAATTTAGTAAAATAAAAATTAAGTCTATTTTATTGTCTCTATGTCTACAATAATATCTGAGAAACAATTCTGAAACAAACGCTTTTATAGCATTTGGTTGTTGTGCCGAATTCTGATACGACTAACCTGTAATGGAACCACTTAATTATACACTACATTATGCATATTAAATAACATGTTTGAAATCCTTGAAATGACCACTCATGTCAAAAAAGTAATCCCAATGTCTTTCACTTTTTTTCCTTCGCTTAATCGTAAAATCCATAAATTTTATAGTTTAGAAACATAGATAATCACTTACTTTTTGATCCTTAAATAGAGAAGATTTCTATGTGTTTAACAAAACAACAAATTCAAACCACGTAAAAAATTGAATCTCAAGGAAAAATCTACCCATCGATAGAAATATTTTAAATGCTTAAAAGTTCATTTTTGAAGGTTCATCCTATTTTACTCCAAAGAAAACAAATCTTGATTTCAAATTATTTAAACAAAAAAAAACTTCAATAAAAACTAATTTTAAAACTAATTTTGTTAACTTATTTCTATATGTGTTAATCAAAATGTTTAAAAGTAATTTGTTGCTTTCTTTTCTATTGTCTTGTTTTAAACATAAAATGATTAAAAATAAAAAAGATTTATAATAACAGAACAATGAAAGAAATTAATTTCATATTGAATGACATAAATTATAAACTCTTAAGAGATTATTGATCAATGGGCTTTTTATAAATTTGAGATGAAAATAAAATCAAGTTTATTTTTAAATTAGAGAATACTATAAAAGCATTAAGTGATAACAATTGAAAATAAATTGGCCTGGTTTCACTAATCTGCATTTTACTACTAACAATTCATTAATAATACCTTCTCAAATCAAGGATATTTGTCTGTTCCCCCTTTTGGCAATTCCTGCATAATATGTACTATTTTGATATGAACTTTAAATGTCATTAATCGTAATTTACATTACATTAATGTCAAAATACTGCATACGATTTGATCCATTTTTAAAAATAACACTAAAAAATAAAAACTTATTTTAAATTATTATTATTTAACACTCAATACAACTCATGTAATTAAGATAAGATTATTTTTAAAAATTAATTAAATTTACTGCAGGTGCTTTGACACAATCAAAAGATATTATTTTTACTTAATTTGTTTAAAATTGCTTTTTTTAAAAAAAGAAATCTGCTAGCTTACAATTAGCTTGAAATAAAAAAATATCAGTTTCTTAGCGTTTTGTGACTCTTATCTATTTTTACCTCTAAAATATGCTCCTAAGTAGAAAGGTATGGATATGACGCTGTGGGCGTGGCAATAAGCCCCTCCAACAGCGTCATACCACAGACGACTTCCGGTTCCGCCCCTTTTGAGGGGAAAAACACGTGATGGAGAAAGAGGGGGAAAAGGGGCAAACATAAATGATTATTTCATATGAAAGCATATACAATGCGCTATCAAATAAACACTTAGAATCAAAAATTCTATTACGCGGAATATAAGTTATAGCAATTTGAAAATATTTTGAAAATTTAAAATTGATTATTTTAAATATTTAATTAAAAAATTATTATAAGACATCAGAGATTTTTGATTTTGTCATATGAAAGCAAATAAAATGAGTTATAAAATAAACACTTGAAATCGAAAATTCTGTTACGCTGAACATAAGATATAATTGATTAAAAATATTTTTAAAAATTTAATTGAAAAATAATTATAAGAGATCAGAAAATTTTGCTTATTTCATATGAGATTATATACAATAAGGTATAAAATTAAATCAAGGTTTAAATCAAAAATTCTATTACGCGGAATATAAGATTAATTTGAAAATATATGGAAAATTTAAAATCATTAAAATTTAGCCCAATGTGATTAATATATGTGGTCAACTAAAAATACGTCACACATAAGTTACTTTAAAAATGTCAGCATAAAGGTAAGTGTTGACTGGTTGTCATGACAACGATGCATTTGGTTACCATAGCAATCGTTCTATAATCCAATAAAAAGGATTCGTGTATGTGATTTAAATATATACTTATGATGCACATACGCCACTTAACAATCAATAAGGTTTAAAATAAGTTAAAACTATTTGAATTCATTTTGAGAATTGTTTACAATTTTGTAACGTTTTCTTAATTCAAAATTGTATAAAAATGAAGAGGAAATCTAATTCACTTCTGTCCTCTGCAACTAAACAACGTTCAGTTGACAACCGAGTATCGGTGATTCGATACGCACCACCATCTGACCAAATGCCTGCTCATCCGATTAACGAACCAATGAATACCATCGAACCGGCTCTTCAAATCACTGACGCACCAACTATTTCTATTCCCGAAATTGACTTAATTGATTTCAGCTATCTTGATGATTTATCTCTGGACACCGATTGCCAACAAATCGACCTCAGCTATCTTCTAAATCCAGAGGATATGATGTTATTTGAAGAACCAAAACAGATTGGTGGATCCATTGAAGAACCCATGCAAGTCTGCGGCGCTCTAATGAATTGGACATTAGTTGAACGCTACGAAGAGGGAATCGTCGAAAAGTATCAAATGGCAGAAAGAAGTGGTCTGTTCAGAGTAGAGCATAATATTCACAATTATGGTAGTCTCAATCAATTGGATTATACAGTTAGAAATGTCAAACGACAATGAAGCACCTACCAGCCGATTCAGTGTATTCATTCATAGCGTGGGACTCAACGATTCGATTTATATGAATGAGCTGATTTCAGACTTTAATCGAAACAGTTTCATCAACGCTGTTGCGAAGACTCAGCAATCAAATAAATCGTTCCTCCTTGACGCCTCCCTTAAATTAAGAGTTTACATATTTCGTGAACTCACAGGAAGTGGGAGAGTGAGTAAAATGCCCATTACATATAGCTACGACGAGAAACATAGGACGTGTATTGTATCGGTCAAGAATAATCATAACTCTTGTGGCTATCGCGACATAGCGTTTGGGATTAAATACCACGAAATTCAAAATAATAATAACACCAAAAGGCAAAACAAAACTATTTGGGACAATTGGTTACGATATGGATGTCATTCAATCAAATGAGCAGAAGAATTGGCGACAATGTGCGAAAATAATGGATTCCCTATAAACATTTACGAACCCATGACGGACTCGATATTACAAGTTATTCAAAACATTTTGACGGACTATCAAATTGTTGTAATTGGAGCCGAGAAAAGTCAACAGATTTGGAAAGGTCAGCACTTTTGCTATATCAAGAAAATAGATGAAGAGAAGATTCAGAAACAGGACTCTAAATACGACATTACAATTTGTTATGACATTGAGTCTATGTTGATTAAATCGGACAATATTTACAAACATGTCCCTATTCTTCTGGTTTCATCGACAATCTGTGCAAATTGTGACTCAACCAAATTTGAGGAC
The DNA here is from genome assembly GCA_034693365.1 of Liacarus xylariae. NCBI lineage: Eukaryota > Metazoa > Arthropoda > Arachnida > Sarcoptiformes > Liacaridae > Liacarus > Liacarus xylariae. Next base: position 6,047 of record JAQFXN010003149.1, on the reverse strand, counting down.
TGCAAAGTCTGTGGCCAGTACCGCAATAAATTCTATTGAGAAGATTGTATAACGAAATACATAGAATATATAATGAAACTCTCAGCAATTGCTAAAAAGAAAAAATGTCAAATCACAGCTGTTGCACATAATAGCAGCGGATATGACGGACAATTTGTATTAACTTCTTAAACAAGGCTATAAAGATATGCAGCCGATTATGAATGGAACAAAGATTATGAAACTGGATATTGGAAATTTGCGATTTATAGACACACTGTTGCTCTTTCAACAACCACTGTCAGATCTGCCCAAAATGTTCGACATAAGAGAAGAACAAAAAGGATTCTTTCCTCACTACTTAAACACAAGAGAGAATCAAAATAACAATCCCGTGCTCATGCGAACAATTGACAAATCAATGTTTGGCTATGAGAACATGACTCTAAAACGTGCTTATGAGTTTACTATCTGGTATCGCGATAAAGCTGATAAAGAATATAGATTCATCGACGACATGATTAAGTATTGCAAACCTGATGTAGATATCTTAATGTCATCTCTTTGTGCATTTCGTAAATTGTTCAAAGAAAACCCTGGAATCGATCCACTTACGAGATGTTTCACACTGGCGTCTATTGGATTGGAGTACTTCAAGGCAAAAGAGCTAACAGAAGATACAGTAGGTGTGACTCCAATTAAACATACAAACACTCGTAAGCAGTCAATAGCCGCTAAAGGCTGGTTAGATGTCATCAAATTCAAAACTGGGTACAAAATCACACGAGAATATAAAATCGGCCAGTATTACATCGACGGCTTTGCACGACTACCTGATAATAGTATTATTGCTTATGAGTATTTGGGCTGCTATTATAACGGCCATTGCGAGCACTATGATGAAGACAAAGATAAAGCAGTTAACGCAAGAAGAAGTTATCTATTAAAACACAATATTCATCCAATATTTATGAAAGAGTGTGAGTGGAAAGAGATAATAGACCCAAATCACCAGAATTATGACGCATTAGCTGCCTATATCTACAAACAAAGATTTGCATATCATCAAAATGCCGTAGAAAATGATCTCTTATGCTATTCGAGAAAATCTCTTCATGGCGGACGAACTAATAATCTGAAGTTTGAATGCAAAGCTGGACCAAATCAGGAGATAAAATACGTTGATTTCGTTTCTCTATATCCATATGTATTATACAACTGCGAGTTTCCTGGGGGTCATCCGGATATTATTGATAAGTTTGATAATCTCGATATATCGAATTATTATGGCTTTATTTCATGCAAAGTATTGCCTCCTCAAGACATAAATATACCTGTTCTACCGTATAGTTCAAACGGGAAACTGTTGTTCCCTCTATGCCGCAGCTGTTCAGATCAGACAAATAATTGGCCCTGCATTGACACTGTAGAAGAACGGTGTTTAACTGACACATTTGCTTATGTTGAACTCCAAGAAGCCGTGAGACAAGATTATAAAGAACTAGAGATTTATGAAGTCCTACACTATCCAATGAAAATCACTGATCTGTTCAGGAATTACATCCAAACCTGGTACAAGATCAAAGCAGAAGCAAGTGATTGGCCTACTGATTGCACAACAGAAGAACAAAAGGAAGAATATCTCATGAAATTCAAGGCAACAGAAGGCATCCTCTTGATCTAGAGAAGATTAATAATAATCCAGGATTATGATCCTTGGCTTAACTAATGTTAAAATCGTTATAGGGTAAATTGGCTCAGCGATCAAATATGCCCATCACTCAGATCGTGAAATCCGATAAGGAGTTGTAGGCGATATTCGAAAACGAAAAGTTGGAATTTCTTGGCGATGAACTGATTAAAAATATACTGATAGTTAACCATCATTTCATAGACGAAGCTGAAGCGAGTTTAGAAAACACATCAGTTGCCAACACATCATTTGTGACTGCTCACTCCCGCCTCAGCTCTTGGCTGATATTAAATATAGAAAATTCAGGGCAAGAAGTCATATATTTCGACACAGATTCTATTGTGTTTCTTCACACATACAGATCATATCTGCCTTTAACTGGACCCTTCTTAGGACAGATGACTGATGAAATCGTTGGCGAGTATGGTGTTGGAGCAAAGATAACTGAATTCTACAGTCTAGGACTCAATACATATGCATTTAAAGTCGTCACACCAAATGGAGAACAATACAAAATCAAGGCAAAAGGAATAACGCAGAACATTGCAACTTCAGAAATATGTAATTTCGACTCAATCAAAAAACTTGCTAGTGATCGAATAGAAGAGAATACACCGGAAGTGTTGAAGGTCCCACAATTGCAATTCAGAAGATCGAAAGAACACATTGTAACATCAAATAACATCACAAAGGATTTCCAAGTAACATCTGATAAAAGAAGAGTAAACGGGAACGATACTTGTCCTTATGGATATAAAGACTTTGAAGTGGAAAACTATGATATAAAAGATTTTGTATCTTTAATGATTTAATTTATGTAAATAATTTTCTATTTCTATATTTTAATCTGATTAACTTATTGAAAATTTTTCTTAAATATTATTTCATTGCACATTTATTAAAATATTGAAATATTTTTCAAAAGATATGTATATTATAAGTACAATAAGCACAATAAGCACATGTAGAAATCAATATAAAGTGTAGTGATTAACCATTTTAATATTCAAAATGAGGCGCAAATCTTATTCTGAAGATTTTATATTGCGTGTCATCAGACGCGCAATTGATATAAATAATTTAACTGCAGCTTCTGAAAATAATATAAATCACACTCAAGTATTAAGATGGCGAAAAAAAACTTGACTGTCAAAATAATAAAACATCTAAAATTTGTTCCATCAATGACTCTAAACAGATAAATGAGATACATCAAAGTGATAAAACTACTTTATAAATAATTCAAAGATGATCAAAGATATCCAGCAAACTCCTAATTAAAAATCTTATATCTCTGAGCCTAGAGTATATACTTGCGATGATGATTGAAATGAAATATTTGGAGATGAGAATTGATATTATGACGATGACGCGGAATTGCTGAATTATTTGCTGGTTGGGATGATAATCAAATGAATGATGTCTTACCTCCTGAGAATACAATGTATTCTACTGATGCTGAAATGGAACATATGAAGTTCAGGTATCCATTCACTTGTATGGTTTCCGGACCAACAAGTAGTGGTTAAACGTATTTGGTTCATCAAATACTCAAATAATATAAGTTATTAATAAATATTAAAACAGCTAATTTAAAATTAATGTGGGCTTACGACCAATGGCAAAATCTGTAAAGACAAAGAATAGAGAATAATGTTAACGTTAGATATGTTTCTGGAATACCAACGGAAGCCGAGATCAAAGAAGTTATTCCACATATCATTGTAATTGATGATCTAATGAGCGAATTGGGAAATGATAAAAATTTGCCGACTTATTCACTAAAGGAAGTCATCATATGGGAATTAGTGTTATATTTATAGCACAAATCCTGTTCCATCAACACAAGCATATGAGAACCATTGGACTCAATTGTCATTATTTAATAATAATGAAAGGCCCATAGGCAAAGCTCAATTGAGATACTTTGCTGGAGATGTGTTTCCTGGAAAAACTAAATTTCTCATGAAATTCTATGATGAAGCAACTCATAAGATACCCTATTCTTATATAAGGGTTGATTTAACTTTACAAACACCAGAAAATATAGGATTAGCTCAAAGATACTTCCTGAAGAACATAATCATTTAGGATTACGTTTCACTCCAACAGTATATCCTCCAAAATGAGTGACAATTTAAAGAAGTATATAGCTGAATTGCAAGACGCTATGATACATAAATGCAGTGGCCGCATTGAAGCCATAAAATATTTGTCAAATAAGAAATGTGCTTACAATGCGTTAAGAGAAATCTCAATTAATATTGTAAACAAAAATATAGCCCTAAATGCCAAACAGATATAAAGACTCAATCCTTACACAATAACTATAAAAGCACTAAAGTGTGAGTCAAAAACACGATCTATCGTAAAAGATTGATTCAAGAAACTGGAGATTTCCTTCTTTGGTTATTACCTATAATCGCTAATGTTATTACTACTGATTTATCAAAATGAATAACGGACGAAGAATAAATATGACAAATCAAGTGTCAACTTAAACTCCTCAACATGACATTAATAAAATGGCAAAACTATTGTATATTGCAGTAAAAGTTGCAATAAATAATGGCTATAATGACTCATTCAAGATTTATGACATTAATGGTAAACCAATAAATGGATCCAATATTTGTTCGCTAATTAATAAGAGTCTATCTCCTGGAAAAATATTAAATGGAGAAATGGATTTTATCCGTTTGCTCTATCAATCTAATGTTGATACAAATTGGATTACTAATGAAGAAATTCGTGCTCAATTATTGTCATATAAATCACAACAACCACAACTTCCTCCGCCACCATAACCTCCACCACCACCACCTCCACCTCCACATATTCCACCACCTGCAAATATTCCACCCCACAACTTCCTCCATCACCCAGTTTTTCTGACATTACCAAATATGCAGACATGCCGGTGTCTCAAGTGCCGACTCAGCCAAAGCAGATCCATCAGACATCAGATCCTCCAGATTATACAGTTACTGATTTAACTTAGGATCCAGAAATGACAATACTTGAGGGTCCATTCCCAAAACATTTCGAAAGAGTTAATAAACCAGACAAACATAAGATATATAGAACAAATGAAGATGGATATCTTGAATTTAATGGTACAGTACCGACTTCTGCAAAACAGATAAATTTGGAAATAACTAAAGTCAATAAAAAAGACAAGCAATGGGAAGCACCTCAAGTGACGAAGATGACCTATGAAAATATTCTCAAAGATATTTATTATAATCCTACTCATCCGGCTTCTTTTGGAAGTATTAATAAACTCTACGCGGCTTTAAAATGATTGTATCCTTTGTTGTCTATCGAAAACGTAAAAGATTGGTTGTGGGCTCAAAACACTCATACTCTTCATCGCGATGCAGGAAGACATTATAGCCGAGGGAAGATATTTGTTAATGATCCATATTAGCAATTTCAGGCTGATTTGGTTGATATGCAAGCATTTTCGAAAGCTAATGGTGGTTATAAGTACATTCTATTAATGATTGACTGTTTTTAAAGATATTCATTTGCTATTCCAATTAGAAATAAAACTGGAATTGAAGTTTGAAATGCATTGCAATCAGTGTTTGATATTGTTAAACCAGCCAAACTGCAAACTGATAGAGGAAATGAATTTCTCAACAAACCAGTGAAAGAAATGAAAATTCACTTTTTTACAACAAATAATTCAGAGTTCAAGTGCGTTATTGTTGAACGGTTCAATCGGACATTAAAGGCTAAAATGTTTAAATATTTTAGCCATAAAGGAACAAGAAAGTATATTAATGTATTGGCTCAATTACTGAAATGGTATAATAATGCTCATCACCGGATAATCAAAACAACCCCTGCCAGCGTTAATGGACTCAATAGAAACTATGTTTTCAAAACCATTTATGGTGTTGATAATGAGTGGGATTATCTTAAATTGAAAACAAAGACACCGAAATTAACTATTGGCGACAAAGTAAGAAGAAAATACGAATTGACACTTATGGATAAAGGATATTATCCCAATTGAACAGACAGGCGCATCCAATCAATAAAAGGCGCAAATAAACCAATGTATAAATTAAAAACTGCTGACGGAACTGTTTTGCCTCAAAAGTATTATTGAGAGGAGGTCCAGAAGATTAATAAAAATCATTATCGAATTGGAATTTTTTTGAGAAGAGTGACCCAATACGGCGTAAGAGGTTTTATTGTCAAGTGGTTGGGATATTCTGAAAGATACAACAGTTTTGTACCTGAACGCGAGATTCGCCATGTTGGACAAACTTGAGTTCGTTCTAAAGTTTTCTGTGCCCGTAATAATCATATGTGCGTCATTATTCAACCTATCAATGAAATGGGGAGAAGAAAATCTTTGGAT
>JAQFXN010003148.1:0-11374 GCA_034693365.1 Liacarus xylariae | reverse complement strand
AAATTTTAGACTTATAATAGGAATTTAGAGTATGAGTGAAGAGTCAGAACATTACTACAGAATATGCTTACAATATTTATATTTTTTTATACTTTCAAAATTAAATTAAATTAAACTTTTTCAACAAAATTATCACACTGATATATTTTATTAAAAATTCAAAAATATAGAAATATGTTTATAGTTACAAAAAATCTAGATGAATTATATACAGTGGAGAGTCATTTAAAATTGGACGGACAAATGCTTGATTCTTAATCATTGGCTTTGTGTTTTTATATTAGATTAATCTTTAACCTAAAGATTAACATTAATATCAAATAAATCAAATTAAAAAAATTTGATACAATGTCTTTCTACGAATGACTAAATGTGAGTATATGTTCGTTTAAATTAATATTTTGGCTAACGGTCACAGCTTTGTCAAACATAAAAACTCAAATCTAATGAGTAAGAATTAAGCATTTGTCCGTCCAGTTTAAAATGATTCTCCACTGTATTATAAATTGCTTTAAACGCCTAGAAAGTGCATACACCAAAACTTATGATTAATAAGTGCATGTTCATATAGACGCACATTCGGAAGATTTTTAAATGTCAATTTTTTCACTCTGGAATTATAGTTGTTAAAAATTTTGGTGTAATAATTATCACATGGATCACGTAATCCGAATATGCTAGCTTGGATATCAGATTGTGATACTTTTGACTTATTATTGTAATTATGCATTAATTAAACAATTAATAACAATTTTCATTAAAGCAAAAATATGGGAATTTTCATGAACGCCATTTGTGCCTTTCGGTGTAGGCGTAGTTCTCGAATGCTATTGCGTCAAGTGCTTGAAGCACTTCGTCCCACTCCTTCTAGAACTGCAAGTGACTGTTCATTGCTAGCAGTGAAGTGAGAACAACTGAGAGCGATATTAGTTGAAGAGTCTAAAATAAATAGACATCACTAGCTGGGCTCGAACCAGCGACCGTTCCCCATACTAAGGCGAGAACTATAAGTACTGAGCTACCTCCTCTCTAAGCAGTGATGATTTATTCAAGTTAAAGTCTGGACAGGAGTGATATTAAAATAATATTGGAGCAACATTATAAAGTATTATAATATCAATAAATATTTATATGTATTGTATTATTATTTAAAAGACTAACTATTTGTCAAGATTAATTGTTTCCAATATATAAAATTATGGGTGAAAATAAAAAAATTACAATGAAATTTTCTTTTGAGATTATTTTACAGAGAATATTATGGATATTTATAACAAAATATCACGGTCATATATACAAAGCAGTGATGGTCATAGAATTTTGTGAGGGGAGGGGGTCCCCCAAAATATTCAAAGAATTGGTCAGGTAGCTCAAATATGTTTGTTTAAAGTGGCGACTGTTTATCTAAAAACCGGTTTCTAAACTTAAATTAAACCCAAAACCATATAATTAATTTTATTTAGCAATATAAGATGATGTGAAGCATGTTAGAATCGAAAATTTTGAGATTCCATCAATATTGAAGAACAGAGGGAATCAAAACCCCACTTTCCTTGAAAAATGGCTGCCAAAACTCCATTATTATACATGATTTTGCAAATTTTACCAGTATGAATTGCTAAAATTTTCGCATATATGTGATGGTCCCATAGAAAATCTTCATTGCGGGGACACCTAAAACAGTCTGGTATGGACCTATCTGATCCCCCTCTGGCTATCTCTGTATACAAAGTATATTTCAGTTGATAAGCTTAACATTCATTATTAGTAGAACTAATTTAATAGATAGAAGTGCTGTTTAGATTGCATTAATAGAAAATTATTTAAAAAATATATCTGAACAGTATTTAAACCTAGTCTAACACATTTTTAAGCATTTACTGTTTTACTTGAGCAGAGAAGATATTTCATAAAAAACAATTAAAAACTCAAAATAATTCATTAATTTTCTTTATTTTCTTATCTTCTACTAAACAATTAGCATTCCTTACAAGAAGTAAATTTTTTTAGACATTTCTTACAATTGACCCAACGGCTAGAAGAATAGCGGATAACATAAAATATAGTACAAATAGTACAACTAATGCATATACAGTATTTTATACATTGCTTCATACAAAACCATATAAGTGTAGGGCTATATTTTATTGTATCCGCTATTCTTCTAGCCGTTGGGTAAATTAAACTAATTTTTCAGTTTACAAAATATTAATTTAATAGTTTTAAATTAAAATTATTTTGCATTGTACTAAAATATCTCATGTATATGTAAAAGAATTTATTTTAAATCAGCCGTTTATCATTGAACATATTGCTAAACATGCACTTTATTTTATTTTATTTTACTAAAATTTCTAATGAACATGTAAAAGTATTTATTTTAATTGAGTCGTTAATCATAGAACATATTGCTAAACTTGTTATAATATTTGTTTGCAATTTGTTAGTTTAACTTTGTTAGTTCAATTTGTAAGTTGTTAAGTTTAATTCAATATAATACGCTAAACATTAATTTTGGACTATAATATGGATAGTATAAGAGGTTGCAGACATTTTACAAATAGGAGTTTCCAAAACTTTAAATGAACAATATTCATTGAGATTGATAATTATGATACTGAAAGATATTTGAAGCAATATGATCATGAAATAGCTGTTAAATGCAATGCTAATGAAAATCAATAAATATAAATAAAATGCAAATTGGAGTCAATATGTTTTTCTAATAAGAATTTAATTTGTAATTCTAATATATAGATTGATTAATAGTAGATATATTTCTTAATTTTCTTTTAATCAATATTTGGAATACTTTTGATTTTGTTTTCTCTACATTCAATGTTTACCCACTTTCCCAGACCATGTGAAATGACCAATTAGATATTCATGATTTTTTTGATAGCTACAGAAAAATATGTGTATGGCTTTCTTGCATTCAAAAGGGAGATAGACTTTTGACTCACTACTTCATTACTTTTTCTAACTATTCCAAGTTGTACTTGTAAGTTTAACTTTTTGAATTGTTCGCATACGCAGTTCAACTATTTTCACTTTTTGTTTGTCCTGTGCTACTCTAATAATTTGACCATTAGATGATATTTTTATATTTGGGCATCATTGTAGCCAAGAAGGCGAGTAATCGGGAGGGCCACTTTTGATTTGACTTAAATTATTCTTCTGAATAACCTATTGTATATGTATGTAAAAATTGCAAAATATTTTTGCTCAAATTGATTAGTAAAAAAAATGTAGACCCATTATAACCTATTTGAAATGCATATATTCTATACAGTTTAGCGTATTTTTAAGTCTTCAAAGCCAGTTAATTATGTAGAATTAAAATATAATTTTATATATTGTAGCAGGATGATAGTTATTAGTTAAAAAAATAATTTTTACAAATAGATTCTTTTAAAAATTTCATCAACTAATTTCTAAAACCACCTAATATTCAAGTTTGAAAATATTTTTACTAGTTTCAATATGTGCCAATTAGTTAGAATCCATGTATCAATTGCTGAAATTCGTTTGTAAATTAAATCTTCAATTGTTATTTTAGAAATGAGTAAAACTGTTTACATATATCTTGTGAATACAATATATTAATTTAAAAATTTACCAAAAATTTTCGTGAATTAATCATTTTTTCCTATTCAAAATTAACTTTACCTTACTTGTAAAGTCTTGGACAAATAAAAAATGCCCATGGTGTGCAGTGATTTGATACTATCCATATGTAGCACAAAAATAAAATTCATTTGTTGTCATATCCTCAAATTATATAATTGATCCTTTTAATATTCTTTGAATCTTTAATCTTCACTTTTCATGTAATAGAATGTTCAATATTTTTATTTAACTTTAAGCTTTAAAAACTGGCAATCAAGGGATATCGTTACGACCACAGGGCTGGATGACTAGATTTTGAATGTAACTTTAAACGACCCTCAGAGACAGCTGGACATTGACTCTGCTCGAGCAACAGGTCCCGAGGCCACCAAGGCAGAGAATCAAGGGTTTCCTGGAAACGACTATCGCAATGGACACTGGATTTGGGTACCTGGACCACCTCTTCTCTGAGGGGTAAGGAAGCGGAGCTTGTGGAAGAGGCAAAGCGTTACCGGCTAGATATAGTCGGACTTTCCTCTACAAAGAGCCGTGAATCTGGCGAAGCTGAGGTAAACGGATGGAAGCTCTTCTGATCTGGGTGTGGGTGTTCTATGATTATATGTTAATAAGAAATTTTTACTACATTGCAATATAATAAATATTTTTAAATGTTCATGTGAAATTTTAAAACTGCAAAATAATTTTCGATTGAAATGTTAATATTTTGTAAAATGAAAAATTAGTTTAATTGAAAGAAATGTTTAAAAAATTACTTCTTATGAGGAGTGATATTTTTTTAGTAGAAGATTAGAAAAAAAAGAAAATTAATAAATTTTTAGAATATTAGTTATATAAAACATTTTTTAAGAATATTCTATTAATTCTATCTAAATTCTTAGAAAAAATGTAGAATTTTATCAAAATCTTGCGAAAGTAGGTCAAATTCTGTTAAATTCTTGCAGTGGCTATTGTGTTGGGCAGTGACAATTGCAAAGGATAGGACAGTGGTCGTAAAGGTTAGGTGACCAATTGTGTTGGGAAGTGGTTATGGGATGGGGAATGGCTATTATAATGGACAGTGGCCTATTGGAGTGAACAGTTACACCGGAAATAGAGGTCAAACACAGCTTTACTATAGTCAAAGTATTGAGTGGGGGTCCGAATGAGGGTGAAACACTGTTTCTCTATAATCTAAGTCTTGCTAGGGTGTCTGCATAGGGAAAAAATAGCTCTTTCCTATAGCACTCTATGCTTCTCTATAGTGTGGAATTGGGGCCTAAGTCAGTTTGCCCACCAAAACCCTCCAGTGATATATGGTTTCCAAAACAACATTGATACAAATTAGACATTAGTTTGTCGACCACTTCCTTCAATTGGTTCCAATAAAAATTACTCTTTTCAAAATCTTGCTTGGTGCCCTCAATACTGTTATGGTTATCATCAAGTATAAAATAGATGACATTTTGTATGATTAGCATCTGAAATCTATTAGGATCATTTAATTCTGTATAAAAATAAGCAATCAACAATCCAAGTCTCTTTAACTCATCAAACTTTGTTTCATCCATTAAACTATATTCAAACACATAATTATTAATTTTAAGAATATTCTCCTCGATGTACAGTGGGTTCAATTTCAGTGGAAACCGGGTTCTGAGCTCTCGAATTGGAACTTTTCCTTCGATGATCTAGCAGCTTTTAATAAATATTATAAATGAGATTTATTTTAATTCTATAATAATTTTCTAAAAATTTGTACATAGTGGAAAAAATAATGACCCATTTATTTTTTTAAAAAAATTATTTATATTTACTTTCATCTTGATTCTGTTTTACAACTAAAGCATCACTTTCTACGATAGAACTATTTGCCTGATTCTGAATAAATAATAATGCTGAATTCTTTTTTTTAATTATTTTATTTCAAACTTACATTTGACATTGTTTAAATTTTTCTATCAATATGAGTTTGGAAGAATACTAGTTGCTTTTATTAGACTTTCTAGTAAAAATATTTGATATTTAAAATAAACCTAATAGATTATAATTGTTTTATTTAGCAATAATTATAAATTTTCGGCTTTTATATAATATAATTTATACGAGAGTGTTTCGTAAATATTAATGTTGAAATCGCCTAAAACAGGTATATTTGGCGATAAAATTTAAAGTTACCTGATCAGTTTTGCCAACCTTTCGATGTAGATTTGTCTGGGCATTGAAGGCACACATAGGGAGCATATATTACTATTTCATTTATCTTGAATTTTCAGGCAGATCTTATTGTGATTCTGGGCGAAGGTATAATTTTTGGATTTTGTTAATTTTTGCCTGAAGGTACACATATGAATGTCTAGCTATCGAATCTTAAGGATTAATAGATTAATTCATATTAAGATAAGCGTCGTTTCAGCAGTTCAACATGGAATTGTTTAGTTGTCTGTACGCGTTCAGGTTCGCTATGTTCAGTTGTTCGTAGTATTCTTCAATGGCCATTAAAGTTGTCGTCGATTCTTTTCATTTTTTGGTTTTATTTTGTTTTCCGTAGATGTGATATCAATTTGTGCTCATTGCTGCAAGCTGCACAAGCTACAATGCTTCAATGCTATCAATGCCAAGTCTGATAATTAGTATCTCCTCTGTTTATTAATTTAGTAGAATCGGCATAAACCAGCGATTGATGAATATGCGGAAGACTTACATTTATGCTATTCAGTAGAAAGTTGCGGCAATGCCCCGGTTTCATAGGTTTGATAAGTCTAATCAATTGCATTGGTGCTCATTTCTGTAATTGATAAATCGAAATAGTGTTTGGCTTTCAAGTCTACTCATGTCTCTTCAGCTTTTGTCATGCTTATTTCAGACAATTGTATGGTCAATGCAGCCAGTTTAGCTCATTATGACTTTGATGGAAATTTATTTGCAATTCTTTATCGAATTCCATGTCCATTGTCAAGGCTGACTCTTCCTCTATGCTAATGTTGTTCTCATCTGATGTTCTTCTGAAGAATTCCTTTTTGTTTATTTGGATTTAATGAAATATCTAATTTCATAAAGTCTTTTGTCTCGTTGTTGTGTTTTTTCATAGTCAAGTTGTTTACGTTCTGTTATACAGACTAACTTAGGTAGAATCTCTTAACCTAGCGACTTGCTTTTAAATTACTTCTATATTTTATTTGATTTAACTATTTGTTGAAAATATTCGTTGATTGCATCAATCGTGGTCGGTATTGGTTTGGGTAGAAGAATGGCTGCTACACTAAATAGATTGTTAGGATTTGGTGCGACTGATAACATCAACCATTTGTCTCGCCTCTTCAAATAGTTTATATATATAATTTTCTTAGTAACAAATTAATATCTATATGCGTCTGTTGTTATCGCATATTTTGAGAGCCTATCGTCATGCCATTGAGTAGGAAATATTAGTATTACAGTGGTATCGTTGGTTCGTATAGTATTTTCAAGCGCTTGTTTGCGCATAGCGGTTTTAGAAATATCGAGACTGTGATTGGATTTCAAGAACAGCCTTGAACTTCAGGTTTGGTTGCGTTTTGTTCAGACAACTATGTTATAGTATACTTTGTTACACTTTATTTTCTGTTTTCACATCCAAAATACTTTAATAACCCTCTACTTTTGTAGATTGATACTTTATTAATATTAATGTAGGTTTCGTTGACATTTTTCTTTAAAGGCTTCACGTTTATCGGCATTTAATTAATGGGGTTTCTTTGTATTATCAAATAAGCTTTATTTTCGTTGAATTTACTTTGTTGACTTTTAGTTGACTGACTTTTAATCGGGGAATCCTGGCCTGTGAAGATTTCTGAATATCTGAATAATTAATGCTATGTGTGTCTTTCAACTGTTTTGGTTGTGGTTTATAACTATTGTGTAGCATCGGTCGCAATTGATGAAATCCGCCGCTAATGTGTTCTAATCTTCACCTATCGCATTCAATAGTATTGTCTCTTTGTTTGCATTAGACATTTTGGTCATTTTACCATTTATATTCTCTCATTAAAATGTCTACGAGTTTATCTTTAGTTGTTTCTATTTATTTATTTGGCATTTTGTATCGCGTCGAATATTCTGGCAATCGCTATTCTGTATTATTCAAGTAAGTCATCTCTAGTTCTTTGTTAGGCAATTGTGGTTATCCATTTAGTTTTATTACATTTTATTACGGTTTTTCTATCTCTATATCTAGCTTTCTATTCTCATCATATCGATGTATACAAATCAGAATCTTTCGGTGTTATACGATCTCCAATAAAAAAAATTCTCCACTTCTTCGAGTCCTTCCTCTTCTAAATTCAATATTATATTCTCAGTTAATGTTGCATATTGCAGACTTCTTTACGCTTTTCTTCCTTTTAATGATACTACCCTAACTCATTATTCAATTATACAAATTTAATATCTGAATCCATGTCTACACCCAGAATCGGCTTTCCATCAATTCTATTGTTATTTCCTTTTGATTCTTCCATGATCGTTAATTCTTTTTTTGGCTTAATTCAATGGCATATTCGTTTGCTGTTAAATAGAAGACTTTCATTCCGCTGAATAACTTTGTTGATGTTTAATCAGCCATTCTTTAACAATGAATTCCTTTTTACGATGTCTCGTGAATCTCTATTAATATCAGTAGAAATATTTAGACTATATTTAAATACGTTCCCGCGTTCCATGCGCTGTATATATTTAATGATTATTCTAAGTATTGTATTCTTTGACGTCTCGTACGTTCCATATATTTGCATTAGAATTATCTTAATGGTTAGAAGCCGTCATTAATGCGTTTTACTTTTCGTATTTTGAATTCGTCAACAATATCTCTCTCGTAGTGATTGACATTATTAATTGTTTCTAAATCGTCCTGCCATCAATGTGGTATTTTGATAAAATGTCTCTGAAATTATATCTGCTTGTTCTTATGTTAAATGTTCCTTATTCTTAAATGTAGTTAATGTTGTAGTTGCCGTTATTATCTAATATTCTTCTAGGTTGCTCATTTCTAAGTTGTTAACTCTTTTCATATACTCTTTATTCTATGTCCGCTTCTTTACGTTTTTTCTTTTCCGTTCTTATTCCGTTTCTTGACCCGCTTTTATTATATTCCAATTTCCTAACCTAACCTAACATTTGCGATCATCACGGCACCCTAAAAAAAGTTGATTGGAAGCACTGTAGTGAAACCGATTCACGCTGGTTGTCTAGGACAACCCTGCAATATCAAGAGAATAAAACAGCCACAGACAGCTGAATCGAGCAAATGGAAAGACCCTTACCCCTTCTGCACAAATTCGGTAACGCCAAAGATTAAGATTAATGTGTCTCAAGCCGTCGCCAATCCACCGACTCACTCTAGCGTGGACTCCGATACAGCGAGACACCAAAACAACACGCGACTCTGGCCTGGATTAGATTACCGATATATCATCCGGACTCTTTCAAACTATAATCACAGCCAAAGTGAATATAGCTATCCAGAGTTCCGCAACTGGTAATACACCTCCATCACAGAGGGTCTAGTCGTTTTGTTGGTATTGGGTAATAGACTAATTAATTGGTGTCTAAAAATAACTGTGTATGTAGTATAAAAAGTGTTTGTGTGATAGGATATGAACTGCTTTGTAGTCCTGTCAAATCCTATCGTGCGTGTGTGGGAGTTAAAACGAATCCCATCCTTGTGTCACCAATTTATGCAACGTTTCCGCTCCTCTTGTTGTGTCTTTCGAATGTCGCTTTGGACCATCCGTCCAACTATGGCCGGTTACTGGATGTTAAGTGGTAGAGTGCGGATGATAAGACAGCGAAAAGGTTTCTTATGTCTGCTAACCAGCCACAAGAGGATCTTTCCGCCTTTGCCAACGATTGTTGAATGTGTGGACTGCTCGTTCATCTAGTGACTAGCTCTTTGTTGTTGATTGGTAGCTTGTGGCCAATGGCTCCTTCTGTAGTTTTCACTATCCAACCTTAAGGCGAATCGCTTCGGTCTTTGGTCTCTGTTGTTGTCTTCGTGTCTTATAAGTATAGAGCTGAAGGCTTTATACTTTGTAAAATAATCAAAATCGACTAAACTGTTTACTTGAGTTGGCTTTGTTCTGATCTTCTGGCTCTCTTCCGTGATGTTGAGGATCTCCTGCTTCAGATGTTGTCTTTAGTCTTATTTAGTAATCTTTATTGTCCAACCCCTAAATATGTAGGCACTCAGGTATACGTTGTGATGAGTACAGGAGAATTCCTAAATCTCGTCTATAATCTCCATTAGCTGGTCTTCTCCTCTTTCTCTGCAGAATCGTCTTCTGGATCTCCTTCTTGTTGTAATCACTCTATTCTTGCTTGACCTAAGTCGTCGTTAGTTTGTGTCTCCCACTCCTTTGGCTGTTCCGTCCGTTGGATCTCCCCTCGCAATTGTCTTTCTGCTCCTCCTCTGTCTTTAGTGGTTATTTATATTGATTGTCGCCTTCTGCTTCGTTTGATCTCTCCATGGATATCCTCTTGCTGTGCTAACTCTGCCTATTGCTAATATCTCAGTTTACTATTCTATTCAATAATGTGTAAACTCATTTGATTGCTTGAAATAATTACTTTATTTATCAGAAATAAGCTTCAGTTTAATAGTTTATTAAGTGTGAATGAAATAATCTATCAGTTTGTTTGGGCAGAGATTCCTATAGCCATCAAAGAGCTTTGGGCAAAACTAGTAACTCAATAGAGCACGGCGATGCTGTGGCCGAAGCCACAGCCTACTAAGCCCGCAGGCAAAGCAACTCAATGTTCTATCCTTCTGTACTTCACCTCATTACCTCGGTTTGCGTTAGAGCACAAGCTCGGAGTCTGCTCAGAGCGAGCATAGATAATTCTAGAAGCTGTGGAAAGCAACTACACCGGAAGCAAATACTCATTCGTAATTACTCACTGCTATATACAGTGGTTATTATAGATAGCATTGAGTACTCACAAATACGCAATGCTGTATACAGTCGTTGCGTTTGATTAGAGTACTCATAGTTTCGTACTGTCATACTGAGTATGCGTATCTAATACTGCAGGCTCTTAGTGAGCTATTGCTAAACCTGAATGTATATTTTACGGCACTGTTTAGTATCTATTATTACATGCAATAACACGAGGTATTGGTTAAGCGGCTAACGGCTCTCCTGGCACTCGAAGGCCTTTGTCAACTTCTTGATCACAATGGAGTGCCAATCCAAAATGCTCTTGCTCATCAATAAACCCAGCCGCGCATAAGCTCAGTGGAAATTAACACAGGATTCCGGCTTGCAAATAGTATTGCTAATAATAAATGATCTAATATTGATATCTAGCAGTGTATAAGCACTACAGTGGATGACCTAGGCTATTAAAGATGTTTTGGAATGGATCGTAATATATGAAATATATTACAATATTATTGATCTTCAGTTGCTGCCATCGATATTTTAAAGAGAACACTATATTCAGACTTTCCTCAATAGTTCATATAATCACAATCAATAATGTCTCAATAATTTTTTAAAACAATATTAAATATTTGGTAATTCCACCTGAATTATCAATTTCATTATTATTAATTTTTTCATGGATGAAACTAAATTATGAATTAATTGAATGTCTTTGTCAATGATATCCCATTTTGGCGTACTTTTACGAACAATAATTCTGGTTTAAGTGAATGAATGAATGAAATGAATTTTATTTATACAGCCAAGTAATCAGCTTAAGCTGGTCTTCCTTACGAGACTGTTATAAT
>JAQFXN010003147.1:0-11375 GCA_034693365.1 Liacarus xylariae | reverse complement strand
GACGGTAATGGTCAGACCTGTGTTATATACCGTTGGATTTGTTAGGCCATAAGCTTTCCAACGATATATATATTGTGGGGTTAATTGATTCTTGAAGAGCATAAAACCTGTTAAGTTATGTAATGTTGCAGTATTTAACTCTCAGAATTTATCACCTAGGTTTTCGAGCGCACCCTAGTATTTTGTCAACTTACATATTTGTAGATTACAAGTGAAAAACCGAAAATTTTCATCCGCACTTAAAATCTCTCAATAGTTAGTATAAACAGTGCTATATTTCTCTTATCACTCTGTCTAGATTTTTAGAATTGTGAAGTTCTAAAATTGTTTAACATTAGTCGAGTTATTTTATACTAAGCAAGAAGACTCAATCATGTAGGTGTAGGGAACCGGCTAGTATTGGAACATATGCTCTATACTATAGGTAAGCAATTTATCCTATCCGGTGTCGTCACTTCGGCCGTATTGTACCATAAAATTAAACAATTATCACAAAATCTCCGAATTAGTGAGACCAAACGCTAAAGAATGGGATTTGAATATTTTGTAATTTTTTCTATATGGTATAAAATTTAAACTTTTTCCCTTTTTTACCGGAAGGTAAATTTAAATAAACTGTATTGTATGTTAGCACAAGTTTTTTATATTTATTTATTAAACTAAGAATTAAAAAAAACTAAAAATATATTTATAATAAATAGGAGCTAATAATAAATTGCTGTTTATCCCTTGTTCTTACTAACTCCTTACATATATTTATAAATTCTCTTTTGCGGCCGATGTGACACCCCCGAATCGAATAAATTGCTTACCTTTAGTATAAAGCATATGTTCCAATACTAGACGGTTCCCTACACCTACATGACTGAGTCTTCTTGCATAGTATAAAATAACTCGGCAATAGTCATTGATACTGTAGAAATTCACTATAACAAAATTTTTATTTCAAATTATACTATTTTTAAATTAAGCTTTCGGTCATAGATTAATCAAATAATATAAATTAAAGCAAAACACTAAAAAGTGGTCTACTGCCTGTACAAATTTTACAAAAGATAGTGTTATTATATTACACTTTGTAATTTAAACTTTATAACATTGCTCGAAATTCAATTAGATTTAATGCTAGGGCGAAATTTGGTAGATTTTTCTTAAAGCTTCAATTTTTTATTTGAATTTTTAATACTTCAATACATTTGTTTTGATTTCATTTAAATATTTCTAATAATATATTATATCTTTAGGGCTTTTATTGTTAAAAACCTAAAATTGAAATTATTTTTTCAAATATTGTAATCAATTGATTGAAAAGCTATCGATTGATACATTAATTATTGAGTACTGTATATGAGATTCATATATAGATAATAATTAAATAATAAATCAAAGTTTCACAAACTTTAATGACATAAATGGCAAATACTTTCGCTTATAAATCGCTGCTCTTTCACTGAAATTGAACTCAAAATAAGTTTTAAATAAAAAAAATTTGTTCAATAGATAGTAGAAAAAGAACATTTTATTCAAATAAAGCAATTAATTATCAAATCGTTTTCTTATTATAAATATATTATAATTAATATAAAGTTTTTGCTACCGTTTTATTTCAAAACACATTTAAATTTATTTTTACATCAATTTATTCAAACATTAAGTTTAGATAAGATATAGAAAAATCTTTATTTACTGTATATTAATATTGAATGTATTAGTCATTTAGATATAATAGTCATGCATTGAATTCAAGATATACTACAGCTTTCATTATGAGAACCACTTTCGGGCACTAAATTGGACGCATTCTTCTTCCGGTCATTAGTCACGTAATGAATTTTGGTTCCGCCCAACCATTGGTTTCGATTCTTTTCGAGAATCGATTCGTAATCAAAGTTCTCATCGCTTGAAGACGAAGAAGAACAGGTACTGCATGTGGAACAGGAGTGGTTATCACTCCAATCGCTTTTCTTAACTGATCTCGACTTCGAAGGATTGGACTTTCGATTCATTCTTCTTCCAGTCGTCTCTTTAACGCTCGGATCAAATGTCACCGATTTGTTGGCCGAACGCGGATTTGTTTCGGGCGTTGTTTGTGATGAAATGGACTGAAGTGCTGTGGACTGAGTCGATGGAGTGTCCACTTCTTCGTTACTTTTCATTTCTGGCAGTATTTGTGTTTGGATTCGATTCGAATCATTAATTTTGTTAATGTTCTCAATGTATGAACTATTGGACGACTGATCCGCTTGTGATGTCTGAGACGGAGATTCACTCTTTGGTAGCGATTGTTCGCTAAATATTTTCGATTTATTTAATAATTGTTTCGATTGATTATGAATTTGTGTCAATTGTTTGGCCCTCTCTTCCAATGATCTCAACAGAAGAGGTGTCGTCTCATTAGAAGACGACGAATGAGTTAGCGATGGATTGTATTTCAATCGATTTATATTATAATTATTTGATTCGAATGGAGTTGTGTTAAGACTAGAAGAAGTGGATGAAGTCATTGATGTCATTGGATTGTAGTTTATGTCATTTGTGGGCTGAGTCTTGTTGTCCACAGTCTGTTGGTTTGTGCGCTCGTCTTCACTCAAACTGCTTCCGTATTCAAGTGTAGCACCGATTATATTGTGGCCATTGCTCTCATTTCGTTGGAATTGCTCTTTCATATAATCCAATACCTGATTCGGAGCTCTACTGAACTGTTGATACTTTTGAATGTAATCAAGCATTTGGTGATTCACTAAATCTGTGGCAAAATTTGTTGTATTCGTTGAAATTCTATTGTCTTCTGAAGGAATGACAAAATCGTTTTGTTTTGTTGTTTCGAATTTATAACTATTTTTTATTTCCTTTAGTTTAATGTCACTAAACCTTTCCTCCAATCCATTCACTCTATCATTACTTTGATGTCTATTAATGGCATTAACTGGTAGTCCATTAGTTGGAAGTCCATTAATAGGAAGTCTCTGTTTATCTTCTGATGACTTTTGGCAATAGATTTGATGATTTGGTTTCATTTGTAACTTTGGTTTCATTTGGTTTGGAATTTGTTCATCGATTTGACTAATGTTTTGAAATTTGTCAGATTTTTTCGACAAATCATTATTACAATTACTGTGGGTCACATCCCTAACATCCCTGTGCTTTCTCCTATCCCTATACCTATTTCTCTGAATAGCTTCCTGTGAACAAGTGATGGAACAGTATATTCTTCCGTCAAATGCGGGCAAAAATGGTTTTCCGAGCAGTGCTTTTGAGCACTGATTGCATTTGAAGCAGACATCCCTCGCATGCCAGGACCGACCCTCGTGTGAAATGGCCCCGACATCACAACCGATTAGTTCTCCGCATTCCTCACATAATTCACCGAAGAGTATATCAAAACACGTCAGACAATAGGGTAACTGATGTTTATCTCTGTTCAGAGCCTGTAATTGGCTTTTGGTTTCATAAATAGTCTTTTTATCGTTTTGTTTGGAAGGGTTGGCCATAATATACTGCTGTCCGCCTAACGATCGCTTACACTCAGTGCAGCAAAAGTGGCCCAAATGCCAGGCCTTGCCTTCAGCCTCAGTGCACTCTTCATCGAAAATGAGGTGATCGCAGAACTGACACCGGGGTTTGTATAGCTCGACGAAATGTCGACTGCAGTACAAACTATTGAAAACCTTTGATCCTTCGATTGAATCACTATTTGTATATAAAAATGCTTTTAAATCCACTAAAACTTGTTGACACTCTTCACACGTAAAGCACTGGATGTGATAGAGAGCTGTGGAGCCATTGAGTGTTGGATGAGTAGAGTCTGAAGTATTGAGTTTTAGGGCAGTGTTGTCTTCGTCATCAGTTGTAGTGCTGTAACCATTATTTTGATTCCCATTCTTGACGACTGATATTTTCACACCATATGAACCATTTTCTAATGTATTTTTGCACTAATTATATAGAAAATAGCGACAAATTTTTATTGAAAACTAAATTATAAATAAATTATTTTAATGTAAAGAAAGACATACTTTAAAGCAATAATTGAGAGATTTATTGAGGAAGAGTTGAGGCTTTATTTGAGCTTTCCTTTGCTGATTGCGAACAAATTTGACTTCAGTTGATGACTGTTTCAACATCTGTACGTCATGTGCAGGCATTTGGTACTGGAGTTGTTCTGATCTCCATTCAGCCCCTAAACCAAATGAAGAGTATTTATATACTATACATACGGAGAGAGCGAGACATTTGTGTTTATAATATTTAGTATAAATATTTACCCTTAAAGTGAATAAAGAACTGAGAGATACTATTCTTGTGTTCGGATTTCTGTTTTAATAACGCACTCAACGGTTGAGTGAGTTTTTGCTGTAGGAATCCTGAAGTGGCCGATGAACTGATTTGTGGCGAACAGCTTGAGATGCAGATCGACGTCGAGCCCAACACTGGCTCTAATGCTTGCAATGGCTGGCGATGGTGTAGGTCTGGACGAGGATGTTGTCCATGCAGTGAATGTTGCAAATCACTGCTTATCTGCACCACTGGTTCACTGTTTGTACTGCTGTTTGGTTTAGCCATAGAGAACAAGTGACTGAAATACACGGAATAAAGTCAATCAAAACTTAATACATATTTCAAACTTTATTGAAAAAGTTTTATTTTCTAATTCTTTAATTTCTGAATCATTTTGAATCAAATCAAAAGTTAAAGATATAATAAGTTTTTGCAAACAATGAAAAATCAGACTTTTGTTTGGATGGAATATAAAGAGGCGAACAATAAAAAGTGCACAAACTCTATAAGACTCTATAGAAGTCATAAAACTGTGAAACAACTAATGAGAGATATTCAGTAGACCAGAGAAGGACATGGATAGACACGACAGCCACGAGCCAACGACAAAGAACTACAACGAGAGTACGTATACTAATCGGTTGACTATTATCAACGAAAATGACGAATCAGAACATCAGAACCGATGCAATGCTTTGATTACAATCTTTTTTCGCAAAACTAAATGCAGAGAGAGATAGAAAGAGAAAGCACAGCACAGACCAGATCATTGAGTGCACCTCAACGACAACATAAGTGTGCAATACTTTTGTAGCGCTTTTTATAACACTATTTCACTCTTCACATGAATTATTTGGGTTTTCATTCAAATAAAGCCATTAATAGAGTGAAAGCAATGAACGATCGCTTCAACGCATTTCACGTTTAGGAAAAGCGCTGGAAATTTGTATTTTAATGCTTAAGCAATGAGACTCTTCTTATAAGAGACACTCAAATGACTTACTCATCCCTATTAACACATCTGTCAGTTCTGTCAGTGAAGATCGCACTTGTATTTGTCGAACACATAGAAAACGAACGGTTTTGTTGGAACTGTTGATGAAATTGTTTGAAATTTGTTTGTTTCAGTTGATTGCACACGAAGTTTCCATTATTGTAGATCCAACACACTTTCCACCAGTGCCTATGCCTTCGCTGATAAGTGGCAGAAGTGGATGACATAGTTGTGGTTAACGTAGAACTATTAACACTTTGCTCTTTATTGTTGTCCATTAAAGAAGACAATAATGTGTTTGTCGGCCAAAACCATTGTTCAATTGGTTGAAACGTTTGTCTAATGCCTGAATCGACTAAATCGGTGGGCATTTTAGTGTTGTTGTTGTTGAGAATGAACACCAGTAGAAGCAATGGAAGCAATGGAAGCAATGGAAGCAATAATAACAATCGCAAGTAGTTCTTCTCGATCTCATAGACATAATTGCCGGTTATGTTATGAGAAGCGGAGCAATTACAGCATAACTGCCTCCGGGCACAGCTCAGCTAAAAGTGCCTTTACCTCATCTACTGTACCTGCCTTTGCCTTATATGCCTTAAACATTTTACAATCTACTCGGCCTGTCTGTCACTTTAGTTGGCTTTGAGCCTCTGAAATATGTTCAGTTCCCCTGTGTTTGCATATAAAATAATGGATGAATCGATACAACGAACAGATTTAAACTTAAAGCAACAAAAATGAATGCAAAGCAAGAATATTATTAGGGATGAGAGCATCACATCAGCAATCACTCCCTCCCATCCCTTTAGGCCAAACACACAGCCTCTCTGTATTGTCAAACGAAAGTAATTTTGTTCGGTTGGGTTGGGATAGGCATAGAATGAGGCATAGAATGAATTTGTCGGCAAAAGAGGCACAAATGCAAAAACACTGACTCCAGTCTTATCTGCGATAACCCAAACGATAACTACAAAAGTCTAAACACTTTATAATTTTGTTAACTCATAACTCAATTGATAAATAATTTTTCAATTTTTAGTTATATTTCAATTAATAAATAAACTTATTTTTCTAAATTACAAATTCTGATTCAACACAGATTGTAGTTTGAGGTGAGTTTTCACCAAAATATTCCATTTTTTAAAATTTAATAATTTTGAAATTTGATTGAATTTTGATTCAAATAACTTGAGTTTAGATTTGAAAAAAGTAATAAAACTTTTTTCATAACTAATTGTTTGTATAAATTTAAATAAATCGTATAAATAAGTCAAATAAACGTTTAATATAGGAGTAATCGATAACTTTTCAAAGGAGTCGACATTCCAACTGTCAATATAAAAGAGGGTTAGTTTATGTCTTTTATAAACTGAATTGTTGAAAAAGTCAAATAACCAATACTTAAACCTACGTTATGCTCTCGATATATGAATTAGTTTGAGGTCGTTTTTAATTAAATTTGATATTTTTCACTTTTAAAATTTTTATCTATAAATTCACAAAACATTAATTCATTTGCTTTCAAACTGATATGATATTCAATGATTTGCTGACACTTTTGAGTCAAAAGTTTATCATATTTCTTTCAATTATGACCATGTTTATAATAATATATATTTATTCTCTTTGGCAATATATTGGGAGTTTTCAGCTCACTTATTGGGAGTATTTTTTAGGAATAGTACAGGGAAATTTGCCAATATATCAGGCTGTAGGATTTATTAATATAGGCAACATTTTTGGTACAAAATCAAGTTTTTTTTTAATTGAACAGTTCCCTTTTAAAAGAATTTGATTGAAAGCCTTTCGTAAGATATCCTGGGAATCAATTTTATTAGTCATTGTATTAAAACAATTTTACAAAATTTTATTCAAATATATTTTATTTTAATAGCGCACTCAATAGAGATAGACTGGTGGGAGTGAATTATTAATTTGGTATCTATAATATTATAAAAGCGAAAAGATATCAAAAATATAAGAAAGTCTATTTCAAATTCTTTTGCACTATTATAGGATCTGAGCTAATTTATTATAGCATTATAGCAATTTGTAATAGATGAGTGTGTAAGAGCAATACTTTGATATGATTTAGATTTTATAATATATTGTATGAGTCTATTATAAAAATCAGATACAGAATCTATTATTTTTTTACTAGCGGTGAGCACAGACCAACAATCATGGGTCATGGCTACGAACAAAGGAACTCTTTTTTGCGGGCTAAAAACCCTCATTTCACTTTTCGTAACTAGTATTGTGAACAAACATTTTATGTAAAGATTTTGATTGCTTTTATAATGCTTTGATTTTGACTCCACTATTGCTTTATTTCAAATAAACATTTATTTCGAAAACATAGTACTCGATTGTGCAGTCAATAGCATTGTTTCAGTAGTTAACGCATTTGTTTACGTTCCAGTAGCTATGAAGAATTTAAAATCGAGAAATGGCAAAATGAGTGCACTTAATAAAAATCGTATGAAAATAACTAGAAATACTCATTTATTCAATTTTTAGGATTAATTACTTTTCCAGTACTTAAAATTGATATAAATCTTATATTTAAATGAATTTGAGCTTTAGATTGATTGGCTGTTAAAAAATGAATTCTAAATTTTCCAATCTTTGCATATATTGATTGTAAATGCGCTTAATTTCGAACATTGATTAATAGATTTTTTTATATTATCTATTCGTTTAAATTAAGAATCTTAAAAGATTATGATTTGTAATTGAAATGAAACTCAAAGCCCATTAAATTAAATTAAATCTCATTAGCAGTCAGTCATTGGAACAGAAAAAAATCAAAGTTTTCTAAACTTATTAACAAAAAAAGAGATTAAATGTCGTTTCGCTTTTGAATTCTGTAGAGAAGGGGAATAGTTTTGTTATTAGACTTAGAACTAAACGATTGAATTCTAGAGTATATTATTATCATTGAATTGTATTTAATGGAAGAATTGACTAAAAGATTGATCGACTATTCAATAGAAAGTCTATTAGAATCTGAATTTAAAAGAATACAAAATAAGTCTATCCTATGATTAATGTTGAAATGATTGCATGAAATACTAATGAGACGTAACATTAAAAATATATTATTCTTCATGACATCAATCGATGTTTGAGTTGCCAAAAGTTTGAATTCAAAAACTAACCATCAATTGATTCAATGCATTTGATAACATCACGATCTCTGAACACGAATAACTGTGCCCTGAGTTTGAATTGGTGTTTAAGTGCACGATATATCGACTGCACTGTCAAAATAGTATTATTGATATAATGACCGGTCATTTCAAAATTTATTTTTGCCATAAATTTGATAAAAAACATTGACTTTGATTCTATCAAAACAGAAATAATTTCGACCAAAAATTAATATTAATGTATTCATAAACTCTGAATTCATAATTAACAATTAGGTTGGGCTGTAGTTAAGTGATTAAAAATTAGAAATTATTCAAAGGATTCAGAAGATTATAAAAAATAATAATTTCAGGAAATCAATAATAAGTGATCTTTAAGTTTGACATCAGTTAAGTCATTGACCTGTGATTTATAAAAGAAAAACTATATTTTACTTTTGAAGTAGAATTGTAATAAAGAAAAACATTAAATCTAAATCTTCACTTCTCAACCAAACATGTTCTGATATTTCTTTTACTCATATTTCGGAAAATAAAGTAGTATACAGAGGGTCGACAAGAATATAACGGGGCACTTAAAAATGATTTTAAAAAAAAATTAATTAAGATATTAACAAAAATATAATGTATATTTTTTCTTGTATGCCTTTAAAAAGTATAAATAGGCTTTTAAAATTAATTCAAAGCTTT
This sequence comes from Liacarus xylariae, assembly GCA_034693365.1. Classification (NCBI taxonomy): domain Eukaryota; kingdom Metazoa; phylum Arthropoda; class Arachnida; order Sarcoptiformes; family Liacaridae; genus Liacarus; species Liacarus xylariae. Next base: position 2,261 of record JAQFXN010003147.1, on the reverse strand, counting down.
GTCTATGAGATTCTGAGCAAGTTTATTTCAACTCTTTTTATAATTCTTTACAAAAAAGTACTATTTTTTAATACTTCGGCTTATATATTTTACTTTTAAAATTTTTTATTACAACAAGCACCCAATGATGATGAATTATAAAGTTATGGTGGAATGCTCCTTAAATTTTTTCCTTAAATTCCCAGAGCTATGGTCAAATTTACTCCCAAAAAATGAATAAATGTAAATTGACATTTGCAGAAAAATTTTATAAAATTTAATAAATATTCCTAAGCCTCTAAAAAGTTACGGGGTGAAGTTAATTTGAAAATTTCAAGACAGTAGCGTAGATGGATAATACGTTGCCTTATTTCAGACTTCATGCATATTTATTCACAGTATTAATTATGACCTGTTTCAATTCTTATGTGCCCCGTTATATATTTGACCTACCTGTATATTTTCTACAGTTTAGTGTATGTTTTAGTCTACACACTATTCAATTTGGCAGATCAAATGTATAATTCTGTAATTTTATAAATTGTAGCAGGATATATTAAGGTATGTTTTCAAAAACAATAAATATTTTTAAAAATTTCATCGAATTTTGAATTTATGGGACGTTTCGTCTCCATCAGAGTCATCTTCTGATTCTTCTTTCGATTCATACCAATCCTCACAATATATGAAAATTTTAATTTTCATATTATTTATGAATATTTTTTAATTCTCTATAATTGAGTTAACATTTTAGAGACAGAAGAACTACTGAAGAATATTATTGTCTTTGAATATAATTGTCTGTAGTTTTGGAAGTTTTGTCAACGAATTCATTGAAGAATTGGTTATATTTATGAAATCAATGGATAAATATAGAAATATTAGTAAATATTTGTCATTTGACATATAAAATGATTCCTTGATAACAGATTCAGAATAATAGGGATCTATTGTTAAATTAGTTAATTGTTTGCATTCTCGCAATGCTTTACTCAATAATAGAAATTCAATATCAGAATAAAGACATAAATCCAAATGCAAATCAGTTCTTTTAGAATAAATGTTTCTTGAAAAGTTGAATTATACTTTGGATCTATCAAATTGAAGAGTATACAATTGGAAAATACACTGAACTGTATAAAATATATGCAGTTTCAATAAGTTGTAAAGTGGCTAATTTATTTTGCTAATCATTTTGATCAGAACATTTTTACAATTATTACTAGACAATAAAACATAGTCTATCACTAAATATGTTGAGGTGGTTTTCCAATTTAGACATACAGATTGGTAATGTCTGAATAGTGAGTTAATTTATTGTATCATATTTTTGATTATTGATATATTTTAAATTTTTATTAATAAGTTAAACCACCTTTTTGATTCAATTATTATATATAAGTTACATTATGCTATATATTACAAATTTGTAGCAGTCATATACCAATCTTTATATCTAAATTGGAAAACCACCTCAACATATCTAGTGATAGACTATGCAATAAAGTATTCAGGTAAAAAAGATTTGAGCCAAATCGAAGGAGGTGCTCCCAATTACTCTACTTGTAAGTGTAGAATACAAAATAATATGACGTAAGCGAGGTTAAAACAGGAAATAAGCTAAAAATACTTATAACAATAATATATAAATGGTTAAAAATGGTTAGATTTTCATCACATGAATAGTGAATTAAATTGTATTAAATTTAAAACTAATTGTTTATCAAAGTATTCAAAATAAAATGAAATTCATTTTTGTATTTGCCATTGCTTTCAATGTTCTGCTATTGAATGCTAACTCAGGTATACATGTGTTAAATGCTTATTAAATAAACAGAAATTTATAACATTTTAATTTTGTAGCAAAAGTACAGAGACGTGAATTGCCGGCCGACGAAGCGAATGCAATACTATTATTAATTATTGGTTCCGATATAGGAATTACGAACTCAGGGTTAGAATTAGTTAAACAGCTGTCGACTACTCTGACCGACAATAGCGCAGTAGTGGAGGCACTCAGTTACACGATATCGGCTCAAACACAACTGTTGACTGTTGTCATATCAATTGAGCCAACCGGACAATTACCTGCACTTACTATTGCAGATTTCGTTCCCACATCTGTGACCATTGCTATTCTCGAGCCGATTGTCATCTATTGGTGGACTTTAGTGAACATATTTCTTGAGTCACTCTTGACTTTTAATTTCATAGAATTGCCTCAAAACTGTTGTTAATTAAACCATTTATTGTGTGCATTATTGGGACAGTTCTGGGGATCC
>JAQFXN010003146.1:0-11375 GCA_034693365.1 Liacarus xylariae | reverse complement strand
ATTTCATAATGAAAGCATTGTTTAGATTACGAAATAATTGCATTATTTAAACTAATTTTAGGGGAGTGTCCGGGCAAAATCGGGTTTTTCAGGCATTGCCCGAAACCATTATGCACTAAATATATTGTAGAAAATTATGACGAGGATTAATTTTGTGTTCAAAACCTGCAGGTTCTGCCTTGATTTATCAAGAAATATGGTTTTTTTCAAGATTGAAAACTCCAGGAAAGAAATGCTTTCTGATAATTTATAATGGACAATGTATATTTTTAGAATATTTCCAGACAGATATATAATTTTTCAATTAAATTAATTATAATTTATCTTGGTAACACTAGATTAAAAACGATTTTGATAAAGTCTGCACCTCAGAACCTCCTTTTAACTTTTTTATGGCAAAAATGAATATTGTTCCAAATGTGTTCGGTATTAATTGTAGATCAAGATCTAAATGTAGACTCCATAGTAAACGATATTTTGCAGATGTAACCACGAGTGAATGCATCTATCTCAAAATTTTTGTAAAATATGCAGGAGAACTAATTACACAATGTATGATAATAGTTTTGACACCTCTAATATTTACTTCTATTAGTGTAATCATTTATCTAGTCTTGACAATTCTTATATGAATAGAATAGTAGAGTAATTTTAATGAATGACAACTTTTATTTGCAGTGATTGTCACTGATAAATGACTTGAATAACATACGTTTTAAATAATGATTGATTGAACATTTCTCAATAAAATATTTAATCAGACTAAACAGTGAGTTGCAAATCGATTTTTTCATTTCACAAAGACAATCTAATTTATCAATGGATTGTTATTACCAAATAATCTTGTTCAAATAATATCATCTTATAATTAAGATTAAATTATTGCATATTTCCCTACCTTAGTTCAACTTCTCGATTCTCAGAATTTGATAAAATATGTTCAAGATTTATTCATAAAAATACAGAATGTCCAATGAAATTTTATTTTAAATACCTTTTGAAACTAATTGAAAATTTCGATATAAATAGAAAAACAATTAGAATTTTTGTTTTTGTTTTTATTCAATGAACTAAATTATGATTAAAACTATTTATATAATGTTTTTAAAGAATTCAGCAGAAAATATGTATATTTTCAGTGAAACAAAAATAAGAGATTCTTAAATGTGATTAAAGAGAAGGTTGTTTATAAACCTTATATAGCTTTGGATATAACTTCATAATTAATATCATACGATCTATTTATTAATAAAATTCATACTTCCCTATAAAAAAATCAAAGACTAAAGTCTATTAAAATAAATACTAAAAAATCGTATGAAATAACAGTTGAGTGCTTTTGACATAACATCTTGAGTTGAAATACCTGCCAAATATTGGAGACTTAAAAATAGGCATTTCTAGAGATTCTATACACGAATATTCTGTATATTAAGAGTATCAGAGCTAATATTAACTTCTGAAGAGTCGTCGGTTTCGCATATATTCTGTATATTCACAAAAAGTTTGATCAACGGATACATAGTCTTCAGAACTGAGAGTCGCATAACTTGGCTCTTAAAGAGTTTCGTCTGATTTGTTGTAATTTAAGATTATTTTTAGAGAAAAAAGAAAAAAAATGAGAGAAAATATGTGAATAATTATGACGAATGTCAACGGAAAAAAAAGAGAAACACATTTAACAAATGTTTGATTATTTGTGTTGACGACAGTGACAAACGAAACGTAATCTGCATTTTGAACTGCGCTTATGTTGAATAAAGAGTGGAAGGGATGTAAAAAATGTTCGACAGTTTCCACAAATTAGTATATCGTAGGACTGCTGTACTTGACTTAAAGCCAATACTTGTGGTATAGTTTCTTGACTTAATCTTTGACTACTATTGTTTGAAAGTAAACCATTCGATGGATTAGATAATAGAGAATTGATTGAAGAGTTTTGTAAGTTTTGTTCGTTTAAGTAATAGAAGTTATTATCGAAACTATTTATTAGTGGTTTGTTTGTGCAATTGTAGGCATAAGATGTCATACTATCAAACCTGTCAGACCTCCTACTGCTCTCATCACTAGAACTTTGTAAACTGTTTTCAGTATTTTTACTGTTTTCCGATGAAATATCATAATTAATATTTATATCCGAACCCACGTCTAGATTGTTATCGAGTTTTACTCTTTTGGTTTGCACTTCACTTAAATGTGCAGTCAATGAGTTATGTTCTGTATCTGAATTGGAGCCACAGTTTTGTTCATCTTTTGAATCAAGCCTTTGATTCGTTGAATCACTTTCTACTATCATTTCACTCATAATATTCTCAAAATTAGTATAATTAACGTCAGATTCAACACAATTTTCAATTGGATTTGTCTCTACAGTCAGTTCACCACTCGTTTCGCTCCCATTACTGACTGTTGATGTCTTACTTGACTTTTGATGTGGTTTTGGTTCAGTCACGAGATTTACATCTGATTTGAAGGCAAAACAATCGGGATTTTAGTTTACAAATCACTAAATATGTTACGAATAGGGAAAAGAAACTATTTTTTATTTTTTTATCTCAAATCTCAATAAACAGAATCAATTTTGAATCAAAAATATTCTTTCAAGCATTAAAACTTGATGTCAAAAGTTATTATTTTGTTCGAAATGTTTTTAAATAATTCATTTAAAAGTAAACTATGAGAAATTTTCTTAAATTCATCACTTCTTAGCAGAAAGTTTAATAAAGTAAATAATTATATTTCTTTATAGTCCTCTAAAATGTGATTTTATTAGACTTTTTGTTTAGTCTCAACACTATTAACACATATATTGTTCTATTGCTTAGATTTTACTTAATCTTATCTTTGCTTACATTTAATTCTCTTTTTCCATTAATATCTAACAATCATTGACCTATTTTTTCCTTATTTTGAACAAATATTAAAAAATGAGAAAAACATAAGAATATATACCGATTGCCTGTCCGGCTATCATCTGTCCGTCTTGTGTCAAAACAGCATTGAGTGCATCCAAAGGATCGTCGTATTGGATGAATGCATAGCCTTAAGTGCGAAGAATAATATTTATATAACACTAACGCTTAGAATAATATTTATTTTGCAAATAAATTCATATATAATATAAATGAAGTGAAGAATCGATACCCTTATGCATAGATATGGCTCTTATTTCACCGAATTGTACAAAAATCAGGTGTAAATGTCTTTTGGTAATGACATTAGTGTTCAGATTCCCAATAAATATTCGTGACTTAAGATCATTAGGCGATCGAGAATTAGTGGCATTACTGACACAAACAGTTTGGTTGTGATCTCGTATTTGACGTTTCATTCGTCTGCCGTTGGAATTCATACTCTCCTCTCAAACTAAAACAATTCATTTATGAAAACACTAAACAAATTGATTCACAACACATAATATATGAGTACTTATTGCTTTCACTTCTTAAGCAAAATGAAAAGTAAATAAATAAAAGTAACTAATATTGAACGGGAATAAGGAAGGAGTGTCTGCACATGATTTGGTGAACGTCAGACAGAATACCAACATTTAGAAGGCATAAGAATAAAGCGATACATCCAATGCCAAGATTTCTATTGGGATAAGACTCGACTGGAAAGAGCAAAAAAGTGTTCTTATCTAATGTCAGATCAAATTAATGATTAATGAAAGGATCCAAAAATGAATTCTTCACATTATCCACGCTTTGAGTATTCACTAATTAAACGATTCTTAGCTATCATCTGGTTTGGATTTTGTCACTAATAAACTCATATTTTAATCTTCGAATTAAGTAAACAGATTTGGTTTAAATGACTTTGAGTTTAATATAAATCGACACAATTGTTGAATAATAGATACTATTAATCATTTTATTCTTTTTTATTCTTTTTTGGAACAAATGCTTATTTTTTATGTAATTTTGTTTTTAACTTAAAATTCTTTTGATTATATACTTTTCAACAATAATTTTTTATCAAAAACAAAATTAAATTCTTTGTATTGAAAAATAGAAATTTGGATTTTTTTAGAAATGTTTAACAAAGACTTATTTATAATATATTTATTCTTTGAACAATGAATTAAAACCAAAGAAAATATATTTTAAAATTTTAATAGAATTTAAACAGATTTCTATTATTATAATAGAGATCCTAAAGAATAAACATTTAATTTAATCGATTTTTAAACACTATTACCATTTTTATCATATAATTGTAATTTTAATTAAAAATAACTCTTTTTAAACTATTTTTTTAAAACTTAAATTCAAATAAAGATTCAATACTTTGATTCATATGTTATAAAGACATTGAATATAAATAATGTTTAGAGAGATTTTAATGAATTTGAGATTTTGTTAATCATTTGAAACATTAGTTTTGGAGCAAAAATGATAATTCGTAAAGTGAATTGAGATTAATGTCAACAAAGTTAGCGGAAACATAAAAATTCCTTTAATTATTTAAATTCTAATTTTAGGTTCAATTCAATCAATAGTTAAAAAAAACAATAACTGAATAAATATGAGTTTTGAATCAAAACTTTTGATATGAAAACCTAAACAGACTTAACGCCAACCGAACCATCACTTTTGCCAAAACAGCACATTTTCACAAGAAATACTGAAAATAATTATTAAAAAACAGGATTTCACTACAACTCAAGACTTCCCAAAATATTTCCAGTCTTTGACTTTCTATGCAATTGTGGAAAAGTAGTCTTATTTTGCGGTGCATTTAGTTTTGAGGCCAAATAGACAAACGGCTCAATCAATGTCTTGCGTTCAGTAGCCGTCACTTCAAATAATCTAATTTTTTCCTTTTGTGCCCAACTCTGAGATTCATCCAAATCGACCTCTCGTTCCCTGAATTTATCAATTTTATTGCCGATCGCTATAATAGTGATGTCTTTCTTGTCTTTGTATGTATTAATAGCTTTCTTCAAGTGATCCAAAATAACGAATGAATTTCTATCGTTTATAGCATAAGTCAATACAAAGCCCTGACATTCAAAACACACATTAATTCAAATTCAAATACAGTGACAATCATTTGATTGACTCACGTCTGCGAATGAAAGATATGTTTTGATGGCATCGATATTGAGTGGAGAGTACTATAAGTTATATACAATTAATGTATTATTAAATCAAATCCAATATATTGTATACAAACCATTCCCGAGACGTCAAAGAAATAGATTTTCTCTTTAGTTTGTCTGTCGGTCTCAACAACTGATCCATAGATGTCTTCAATAGTTGGCTCATAACTGGTATTTAGTTTGCGTTTCGAGCCATTGATGGTCTGATCCAATATCGTTGACTTTCCGCACTGTTTGGCCCCCAAAACCACTACTTTATAATGCGATCGCATTATTCAATTCAATTCAATCATAAAAACAATACAAACAGATATAAGACATTTAAAAACGAGTCAATACTGTATTCAAACTGTGGTTCAGTCAAGTGTTTGGCGTTTAAATTGTTTTGTTTACACATTTATTGCATAACTTATGGCAATAATAACGCAATCACTCAATACAGACATCATTTGGTTTAATAAATAAATTTATAAATATTTGATTGAATTTTATTTCTGTTTTGTTTTGAATAACATTTTTAAAATATTTAAATCAATGAAATAGTGTTTTAATGTTATTATAAATTCATTTAATTAATTGTTTTTGTTGTAAACTTTGTTTAGACTAACGTTTTGTTTGAATTTGTAATCAAAATCCAAAATATTTACCCCTTTTTTAATATAATTTTTTCTGTAATTTAGTTTTGTTTTTTGATTTGTGTTTAAATTAATTTTAAGTAATATTCAAATCAATGGACAATAAACAGAGCGATGAATACGAAGACATAAATTTCGATATTAAGGACAATAATAAAGACATTGAAGTAGAAGAAGAAGAAGAGGAGGAATATGAGAGCGAAGAACCCAATGAATTGCAATCAATTGCACAGCAATTAAGTAAAGATTATTCCAATTATTTCAAGTTTGACATCAATTTAGAGGTAAAACAATTAACCAATGATTCAATTGGTTTTTGAATTTGAAATTTAATTAAATATTTAATTATTGTTTAACAGAAGAAAGAAAGTGAAGACGCGATCGAAGACTTGTTAACACATTTGGAAGAGTTTTGTGGTTTAATTGAAATGATTAGAAACGATAATAACATCTGTTTAGAAGAGGTTCTGAAGAAGATTAACGAAAAATCCAAAATAATGAATGAAATCTACTCTAAAATCGATAAATTGGAACAATTCGTGCAAATTGTCAGACAATGTGTGGACGATATGGACATTGAGTTAACAAAAGCGGAACAACTCTTCGGCGATAATAACAATAATAGAGTCAAAAAGTTTTTCTCCTCTTTTATTAGCAATACTTCAAAACAAAACATTTCGCAACGAATAAATGCCAAATACGAACCAAAAGTTATTTTTAATACAAATGATTACATAAAGACTTGTGATTTAGAAATCAATGACCAAAAGTGTGAACAAACCTCCCAATCCATCAATGGTTCGACCGATTAATACATTTATTCAATAAGTATTTCTCATATAATGTAATGTAAATCAAAAATTGTATGCAAAACAATATTTATTCGATTAATACTAATAAAATGAAAAAAATAAAACAATTTTTAAGTTATTTTTAAACTAATAAATAAAAATTGAATATTTTTAGACATTTTTTCATTTATTTAAAGTAATTCCAATTTAATGACCAAAATTCAGTTTAAAATATTTAAAAAATATCGTAAATTAAGTCAAATTATTAAAAAACTCGAAAATTGAATGCAATCAAAAATCACTTGAATTATCCAAAACCACTTTCTCCCCGGGTTTGAATGCAGGCATTCCAAGGTATGGACATTTTGCACAGCGGAAGGCATCGCCTAAATAGCACTTTGAATGGAGGAAAAAATAGTTTAGTAAGAAATTAGGGGTAAATTAAATAATACTAAACATACGTTTCCACACGAAGACTTGGCGTTCTGTGTGTTTTGTTTCACCTGTTCTATGACCTCGTTTTCCAGTTCTTCAGCCAAACCACAGGAACAGTTGGCACAGGCTTTACGTTCTTTAGTAGTGGCGCACACTTTCAACGACTGCGGGTCCGGTTTAGTCCTGTCCTCTTCGCTCAACAAATCCTCGTCGTCTATGAGTTCCACTGAATCGTCGACAATGTCTTCGGCAGCCAATGACCAGACCTTAGCAGTGGTTGACTTTTGGCCCCCGTTTTGATTCTGCAGTTTAACGGCTGATCCGATCTCGTAATCGGGTTTTCGAGCAGTTATTTCATCAATTGATTCACTGATAGTCACAAAACCATTCAATTTAAGGGAAGACAGTGTTTGACCGGACGTACAGTCCTTTGATTTCGTAATTATTAGCCGACCCTTAGGTTTGAGTGAAGACAAAAGAAGTGATAGTGTTTTGTCATCCAATTGTTGGACAGAACTTAAGATAACATCAAATTTGTTGTCATTTGGAGTCACTATTGAATCAAATAAATGCACAAAAATATTCAAAATATAAGAAATCAATTATAAAAATGCTTACAATTATTCAGGTCTTCATTCGTTACCAACGTTTAGGAGTCGACTGAATATAAGGTAGCTTTTTTGAAGCTACAGTCTTCGCAAAAACTCATAATCCATTAATACAGTTGATAACATCAAATAAACACAAAAATGATAATAATAATAATTATTGAAATAAAAAAAATACTATCAATGCTAACACACTTTAATTTTCAAATAATAGTAATCACAATCACAATAAAAACTAGATAAAATTCAAAATTATTGCATCAATATTAGAGCTAACTATAATAAAGAGATAATTTAACATATAATTTATAAGTATAGGAAATAATTTTCAAAATCAATTAGAATAATGAAGTGCGGTCATAATAAATATATATTGATTGTCTTTTGTTGTATTGAATTGTTTTATCATCAACTGCAATTCTTCTTTGAATATAAATCCAATTATAAGCATACTCTGTTGCGCGAAAACGTTCAATCTCTGGCCCATTCATACGAATCCTAATCAAGGAATCCAACATTTCAGGTTTTAGATTAAATCTGGTTTCTGTAAATATATGTTAACAAAAAAATCATCAAATAATGCAAAAATAATACACAGAACACAAATGGTCAAGCCAAATAATGTGCTTTTACTTATACCTGTAAATAAATTCATAACTGAAAAACTGCGTTCTGCATCCGCGCTACCTATTGGTATAGCTAGAACAGTTTCAATCAAACGTTTTGTTCTTTCTGTCCAAATATTGTCCACTTTCAGATAATTTGCCCAAAATATATGAGTTTCCATATCGTTAACTTTGCAGTAAATAGCACATTGTTATAAATATTTTGTAGTAAATCACGCCAATCTTTCAATAATAAATCAACACTAAAACAAGAATGAACCATTAATATACATATCTCCGCTTTTGTCCCACACCTGAACCTCTTAATTAATAAATTAGTAAATAAAGTCACAAATTATTAAAATTTAATTTTATTTAAATAAGAGTTAAGGAAATCAAATAAATATATAACAAAATGCTAGAGAATTCTTAAAGGACTTCTGGCATTTCGGGCATCGATGGCTTATTTCGATTAATTGGTCCTTACAAGGGATGCACAAAATGTGTCCACAATTAAGTGAAACAAATCGCCGTTCGGTGTCAGTGGGTCTCAATCGACATATATTACAAAACATTTCTGATTCAAAGTCTAAAGTAATCGGTTGTAGAATATTATGAGCTCTTTTCCTACAATAAGGACAACGTCTTCTCTATTTCATAATAATCGATATGACATTTAAGTCTAAAAATATTTCCGTCGCATTTAACTTGATTTAAATAATAATTAATACCAGATCAATCAAACGCTATTAGATCATTTAAGGCTGTTGATAATTCGTTTATTAAAGAACTTTTACCAACAATAGTTCCTCCTTTTATTTGAAAAATTAAAGAATATTTCTTAAGTGTCCCCAATACATCTTCAATAAAATGAAGTCCCAACAAAAATTTTTTATCTTTGATTATATTTAATAATCGTTTGGCCTCTTGTCTTGTTTTCTTATCAAATTTATTCGGAAGGTTTATTATGCCATCGAGATTTAAAACAAGTAATTTCCAATTACTTCGAAAATTTATTGTCGCCTGATATTGGCTGGCTATCCATTTGATTGCGAATATATATCGTAGTTCAAGTTACTTAATATTGTTAAGTTCTGCCATATCACGCAAATATCGTAATCGTTTATGCGAATGACTGTAATAGAACGTATTCATATCATTTGTGGTATCTTCGAAGGTAAGAAAGAATAGAGTAAGTGAGTGTTAAAACGAGTTCAAGGCGATGGGCTGCGCAATGGTTGGCATACAGTTTATTTGGTGCTACCCATTTTTTAATCTTTGCAACAAGACCGCCTTGTTCACCTTTCATGATATTGCCACCATCAGTCGAGATAGAGACTAAATTCTGCTTGAGATATTCTGATAATGAATCATGTTCTGATCCCATAAAATATATTAGATCATTAAACAACCCGTTCGCTGTCTCATCTTTCCCTTGTTTGATTAGTCGATAAAAATATAAAGTTGGCCTACCATTCTCGAGCGTTTGAAATAAGACAGATAGAGTTTTTTATTATAGTAGTTGCTTGTGTCTAGGCTTAAGGAAATAGGCCGATTCTTCGATTTAATATAATCAAGAAGCTTTTGGTGCATTTGTGAACTAATTGAAAGTGTTATGTCACTAGCGCCTTCTTTTGTATCTAAATGTGTTCCCATATTGACTCCTTGAACTCGTTGTAATTGTACAATGTTGGAGTGTCGATTGAAAGCGACATTTGCGCGTATTTCAGCATAGACAGTTCTGATCATTCTTGATGTTGCAGCAACTTCTGCTTTTTTACATCTTTCTTGATTTGAGTATCAATAAAAAAAAGTTGACATTCTGTCATTTCCATAATGTATAAGCTTACTGACTACAACTCGATGTATTGCAGATGTGTCGTGTGAATTAATGCGATCATAATTAACTTTATATTCGTCGGAAATATCGACACCATCTGGGTTCGCAAGGTCTATTGCAAATTCATTAGCGAACTTAGAACAGAGGCCACAGGATATTTTTTGTATTCTCGTTAAAAATAAACCAATATTTAACAGAATTTCTTTCGATTATTTTTAAAGGCATTTGCCAGCATATCTGGACTTGAATATTAATATCGATGCTGGTTTATAGTATTTGATGGGGAACTTGCATTGAATCTAATTTATCATTTGCTATGTCTACTTCGTCGATTTCTATATTGGTAATGCTATCTCTCAATTGAGTTGTACATTGCTGATCTTGTATTGATAAGTCAAACACAGAATTAGAATCTTCTATGACTTTTGCTGTAATGACACTCATATACTTCTGCTGGTATTTCAGATTCACATTGTAGAGGTTGAGGACGGTTAGGTATAAGACGAGATAATTGCGGTGTTATAGCATGCATACGATTTTCGAAAATATATGATGCCATTGTACAATCATTATCGCTGTTTGGTGTTAATTTACCAAGTCTGAAAGATTCAGGGTAGAAGGCATCGCTGAATGCAGTACATCTGTTCAATGAAAGATCTTTCTTCCATGCATCATCAAAATCTCTTAAACCATAATTTTTTGGATTATATGAAGGAACGAGAAAAGTAAAAATAGGACATCCATTCGAATGTGCTCTCCGTCCTAAAACAACCAAATCTAATAATGTTCCTTTAATTAAGGTTTTCAAGGTATCTGTGATAGAAATTGTTCTAGTTTTATCTGATTTATCTGACAATATGAGCTGTTCATTAAATCTATCCCTTTTGTATAATAGAGCAATTCCTGTTGGACTTCTATTACCATTACTGATAAAATTTGCGAGTTGTTTTGATATAAAGAATTGTCGGAAGGTTATGGCTAGGTGAGGAATTTGCATATCAGCATTTTCTATTGATGTGCCCCCAACTGTGAATAATCTTGTAGATTCATTAAACTTTTTATTTTGCAAGTCGATAACAGTTGTAATAATTGGATAATTTTTCGAACACAATTCTATCGTAATGATGAAGAAATAATCAAGAGAAAAATCAGTTTCCGCCATATCTGACAATAATTTTAGCTCGATAAATTCAGCGGTCTCTAATTTCTTCGTAGCACCGCTATTTATTTCATTAATAACCACTTTTCTTCCATATGATATAAATATTGCTGTAAGAATAACAACTAGCTTCAATATCAACATTGTAATTATTAATGGTCACTATACAGAGGCTCTATTACTAGTATTTTTGAAGCT
>JAQFXN010003145.1:0-11377 GCA_034693365.1 Liacarus xylariae | reverse complement strand
TAGAAATAGTGTTGGACAGACTATACAGTATTTCGTATCATTCTGTTCTCCTAATAAACAGTATTTCATTATTTATTGTGTTATATAACATCGATTTTATTCAATTAAATTTTTACATTGAAATTTGTTGTTTTTCAAATATGTAAATACTATTTCAATTCTTTCGTAATTTTCTAACTATTAATAGTTTATCCAGTTATAAATATAGTATATAACTCAGTAATTTATTATAGGTTAATATTTTAAATTAGTATGAATTATTAAAATCTAGACCATTTCAGAAATAAGTTAGTCCATTGTTTTTAAAAATTAAATTCAATTATAATTATAAAAGAATTTTGCTTAACTACAGTATTATCAAAATCTTGATCGATATAGGAATAGCAGCAATGTGATGTTTTGCAAAAATCAAGACTTCTTTTTTTTACTTTAAACCGTTTTTAGCGTAAAATGTGATGATTTTAGATTATGGTTGACTTTCTCAAAATATTGTTATAGGAATCTAATATTTAATATTGACTTTACAATTGTACAGTACTGTACATTCGGATTCACATCTCGACATCTGTATATCTAATTGAGTTGAGATATGCTAGAGCTGTCCCTAATAGGACACTTACATTCTTGCAAATTTCCTTATGAAATGAAAACCACTGAACACAAAGTATTCATTTAACAAAGAATTTAGATTTTAAAATTTATTCCCATCAGGATTATTCAAGGGATAAATTATTGCCTACATTTATCTTAATATCTTAATTATCATAATCTAATATTTGATTTATATTCCTTATTAATTTGCAAAATAAATTTAAAAACTATTTATGCTTATTAATTATTGTTAATCAAAGAAATCTTGGTTATCTCTGATTCGAATAATTTAAATATTTTATATTATTGCAAATCTTTATTTATAAAGTGAAATTACAATTTATTTTTTTATACTCTTATCCTCAAAAAATATAATATTATTTACAGCAATAGATTGATTAGATTGCTGTTACATAACATTTTTGGAAAAATATTACAAAATGTATTCAAATACGAAAATATAAACATGATGTTTCGCTAAAATTATACAAAATATATTCGTATTATATAACAAAAGTATGCAAAATAAACGTGAGCATTGTTAAATAAAGGTTTATAAATTTTAAACAAGGCTTTTATTTTTGTTTTTCACTTTTGGCGGCTTTGGTTCTGATTTATCAAACCTAATAGCTATGCGCAAAAGAATTCTTAAGGAGAATAAACAAGAAATAAACAGTCATTTTATTCTTCATTTTCAAATGTGATTCCACTCAAGGATTCCGAAATTCTTATAGCAATAAGAAACTACTCAACGAATATTATATCTAAACAAACAGAGAAACTAATAATAAGTTGATTCCTATATCAAGATTCTTGAACATTGATTGCGTGCCAAAGAGGAAGAAAAATTCAATTCTTGAAAAAAAATCAACAGAAAAACTATAAAAAATAAGACTAAATTTTTTCCTACAGTTATGTAATAACATTGAAAAAACTCTTTTCTCTAATCAATATATCTTTTAAGAGAAGAGCAGAAGAGACTAAAAAACTAAAAAGAAATTAATAAAAATAAATATATAAGAAAATTATTTTTTAGTTCAAGTTCTTGACGACGAAATATATAAAAAAGGACAAGAATTAAATCTTTTATAAGAAATATTTTTTATTGAAGTATTTTATTATTTATTTTCCCAAAAAAATAAATAAATAAAAAATTATGATTAGTCTCCAGAATAGCGAAGAATCGATAAGTATTAGTGAATTTCTAATGTTATTAATTATATTACTATTAATATTAATCGGTTTTATAACATCAAATCCAAACTATATTATTGAGTCATTGATTATTCTGATTATTGGTATCATTATGTTTGCCATATATTTATATATTAAAAAGTTTGCTAAACAACAGGCAAATCTGTTTATTGGAAGAGATGGTGATCCGAATGGACATCATTTCAATAGTCATACAGTGTTTCCGATGAGTACATCGACGGCTACGACAATCGGCTTATTTACAGCTATAATACCATTGAATAATAATAACTATATTAATAATAATATGAATATTATTGGCCAAGAATTTCGTGATAATAATGATTGTCTCACAACTACTAACGATGATTTGCCCCCTAATTATCAACAATTAAATACATCAGTCGCCGATCGATTGCCAACATATGATGAGATTGTTATACAAAATCAGTAGAATATTCTGTAAATTATTTGTTTTGTAATTTTTTAGAATAATAATCATTTTTTCTCATTTAATATTTATAAATAAAAGTTCTTAAAAAAATGTTTATTGTTATGTATTAATTGTAAATTCCTTTTATAGAGAATAAGATTGTTATAAATGTTTGTATTACAAGAATTAAATTCTAAATTATTTATAAATAGAAATAAAAAATTGAAATATAAAAAATTTTTTATTTGATTAGATTTTTATTTTTATGTTAAAATATTTTTTTTTAAAGACATTTTGTTGAAATATTTAATTAAATTCTAGAGTTTATTTTTAAAATTCATGGAAATTATATAAAATTTTAATTAAAATCTATAAAAAAATGTCATAAAACAAAGTAAACTAAAACAAAAAAAGGAACTGAAAAACATATTATATTTTCTGAAAAATGATGCTTTCAAAGTGAAATTACTAGGAAGTGTCAAAATAGATTAATAACAAGAAATTTTTACATAAATAATAACAAATGTGTTATACATTCCTAACACAGAATTTAACATTATTTATATCTTAATTCTATAAATACATCTAATATAACAAATTTAAAACATTTACATACACTAAACCTTGGTGACTAAAGCATATTTTGGAATTCAAGTTACAGTCCAACTCGTTTATCATGTGTGGATCGGTTTCGGAATTTTGTCCTCGTTATAACCGGGAATTGTTATATCACACCTAAAATTAAGGTAAATATGATATTTTGTTCCTGATATATTGGTCGATATAACCTGATATTCGTTATAATTTTAACTATACCGCTTAAAGATTTTGAAACTATCATTATTAATTTTTTACTTGTATAGTTTCTTGGCTAGCTTATTTCTTTTAAAGTAAAATCATGCTTGTAATACAACTTTAGATAATTATTTAAAAAATCAATAACATACTTTCAAGTATTAAATTGTCTTGCTGACTAGACATAACCCAGGGGTTGCCAAGGTCGGCAGAGTCAGGGGGTATAAAGGGGGGTATTTTGAGAAAATTTTCTGAACATGCCTAGAGAGTTATAAAATTTTTCAAAATCTGAAAAATGCACAGGAGGGGGAGTAAGGTAAAATATGAATTTTTTCCGGTAAAGCAAAAACTCAGAGAAGGGAGGGGGGGTATTTTGCAAAATCTCAAACTCAGGGGAGGTATTTAGGCTATTTAGACTCCTGACAAAATCTATCTATTCTTGGCATACAGATGTCTGTGGCTAGATTAAATAATATATATTTTATGACATTTAAAGGACAATGTTAGAATAAGATTTAAAAATTATTCTGAATAAAATTTTCACATTTCACCAGTTTTTATATTCAAAATATCTCTAAAATTTCTATTCTAAAAAGATTAAAAAAAGAATTTGACACTGGCAATTAAAAGACTTATAATTTATAAATGGAAACTTGAGAAAAAAATATTTGTAAATAATAAGATACGACATTCTTGAGACCTGACTACAACAATAAGCACATGTATTGCATAAATATTTGATATTTTGCATAATAGATATTGTAAGAGGAATGAGAGTTTTCTAGTTATCGGTATTCCCTTTAAAAGAATATACTTTTAACCTTGTGCTTTTCACCTTTAAGCTAACTAGAGTATGTTGTAATTCTTATATATTGGAATTGATTTTTTTCTAATAAAATTAGCAAAGGTTATAATATTTCACGTATTTTATAAGAAAAAGAATAATATAATAATAGATTTTTGTGTATCCAAACCGCTAATGAATAGCAGAATCACTGCTATTATGTAAAGGCCAGACAGTATTGCTGAACAAACATTACAGACGTATAAAATATTCGTAGTAGTGATGCTGTGCTGTGCAGTTGTGGTATAGAATCAATGTTTTGGATCAATACTTGGATGCTATCTAATGATCGCTGTGTGTCAGCATCTCAATGGCACAGACACTACACGCACACAACACACACTATCAATGGCGAGTGGAGAGAGAGGGATAGGAGAGAGAGAGAGGAGTGCGAATAAAGAGTGAGTGAGAGAGAGATTGGGAGAGGGAGAAGGGGAGAGAGAGAGGAGAGAGAGAGACAGAGAGAGTCAGACAAAAAATTGCTTACCATTCCATGAAAGGGAATAATAAGAATAATACTATTATAATAACGCCTTTTTATAGTAGATATGGCGTACAAAACCTGCAAAACCTAAGATATAAAATAAAAATAAGAGATGCAATCAAACAAATGTCTTGTAATAATACAGAATATTCCTTCCGTATAAATAAGTGAACGAAATAGTGTGAAATGTACTAAATATCTAATGACTAATAATTAATAAATATATTGTGTTTTCCCATTTGAAAAGTATATTAAAGCAGAAAACAATTATATCAATAAATAGATATATAAATGTGAAAAATAATTAGTGAAAATACTCTTTCTCTCTCTATCTCTCTCGGAATCTCAAAGTGTATTGTCTTTTCAATTTAATAATTAGTCTTTGATTTTTTGTATTAAATTTTTTGATTTATTTAATTGATTCCACAACTCGTTTATGAATTTCCTGCACAATATATAGATTATAAGAATTGATTTTAAATTTAATTTATTATTATTATACTATACTATGAAGACAATGAAATATGACATAAATAAAGATCATCACAACAGTATTGATGACCACCAGAACAATGAGGATGGAGTCGGCGGTGGCAATCAAGTGGCCAACGCTTGTATCCAATGTTTTAAAGTGTGCTGCAAGAAAAAGGCCAGCTTTGGTATGACCAGTGCTTATACTTTAATTTGACATTTAACCAGAAACAAAATATAATAGCTATATTTTTTAGAAAATAATTATTTTTATTTTCACTTAATATCATACGAATTGTTTTATTTATAGATAAATTATAATTTCTTATAGACAAAAAATAATCTATAGTCTCATCTATGAGCATGTTTTTTAAAATTTTAATTTATTCATTCTAGTATTTTTAGTGATTTAATTGATCTGATCAGGATATAATCCAGATCATAATCAGTTTGCGAAGATTTTAGTGTTATTAAAATAATACTAGATAATATTGAATTTAATTTTGAAACTTTTTTTTCTTATTTTAACTTTATTAAATTGTAAAAACAAACTAAAACCTTGAATTGAATTTAGTTCTAAAACAGTGTCACCGAATGTCTATGATTCTAATCATGATACATTAATCAAAAAATAATTACTTATATAGATAAACCTAAACCAATTGTGATAAACTAAATGTGTTTATAGTTTTTAACAAATCAAATTATTAACAATTGTTTCCAAGATTATAATGCAAATTGATTATTTTTAAATTTTTTTATATTTAAATTAGTGGAAAATTAGGTATTGTTGTGCATAAAAGCAAAACTCTTTTCAAACAAAAGGAATCGATATTACATTTTAAATTGCTCCAATTGATTTATTGACATTTATGATTAGACGAATGTATTACATGTTTTCTATGAAAGGTTGAAAATTGTAGTTATTATTATTAAATCAGTACAATTTTTAAAAAAAAAATTAAATCTGATAAAATATAAGATCATTTCGATTATGTAATCAAAGAATTGACCAGGATAATTACTAATTTAATTAATTAATTCATAATAAAATCTAAAAAACTAATGTAAAATAATAATACAATTTTCTTATTACTGAAGGTCTGGAGGACTTGTTTTGGTTATCATTTCTAATATTAATAATCATATTATCGATCGTCAAATCGACGACACGTATCGGTTGGTCTCAATTTATTTATGTAATATGCGGTTCAGTGATCGGTCTGATTGTAGTATATCTGAGCGCCAGCATAATTAACAAGTTCTGTTTCGACGACGCCGCCACTGCACACTGGAACGCACATGCCAGATTCACCCAGGCAGCACTGGCCGCCAGATTGCAACAGGAGGAACATAAGGTGCATGTGATCGCACCGCCACGTATGGGAGGCGCCAAACTCAACATACTGTACACTGTGGGTGATGTGCCAATTGTTGCACCCAATAAGGGCATCAATAATATTAAGTCAACGGACAACAGTTGTCCCGCCCGTGGCTCAACTCAGTCCACTGCAACCAGTTCTCCAATTTCGCCAACGATTACCACAGCGCCACCTATGCCTGTCCCACAGACCGGTGCGGCACCGCCTCCTCCGCCACAGCCGTCTAAGAATATTAGCAAAAGTGGCGCAACTATTGGTGAACTATCGCCTAAACATGAACTGCCAGAACCGGCTTATCCAAAGTCAGGCACACTATTCGAAGAACCGGAAAAATATTGAGAGTTATTAATAAAGAAGAGAACAAAAAATGAATTCTTATTCTCCAATACTTTTACTGTTTGTTTCTCTCTATATCTCATTACATCAGTTCTAGTGTTGCAATAAAATCACACAAAAATACCAAAGAATTGACCAAAATATGAGTGAATGAACTAAAAAATTCAGTATTTTATATTTGGAGAAATGTTTTGCACAAAAGTATCTTTTAAAGAGTAATAATTAATGAGGGTTGTTTAGGACAAAGTCTTTTAATGTAGCATTTTGGTTTATTTATTAAAAATGGCCCAGTATAGTTTTAATTTTTTTTTTAATTTCTTCAATATTTAAACAAATATAATTCTAACAATTCAAACAAGCTAATGCTTTTCTTAATAGGAACTTCTTCGCTAATACCACCAGTGCTATATTTATGAATAATTCTTCATAAATATTCATTAGAAATTCATAAATACTGGTGGTGTTAGTGTGGAAGTTCCTATTAAGAAAAGTATTCACATTAATTATTTAAAATTATTTAAAACTATCTGGAGAAATGCAACTTTAAATGTAGGAATGTAGCTTGATTAAGGATTTCAACAAATTCAAGAAAATGCATTAATTGAAAAAGTTTCTTCCAATTCTAAATATTTTTTCGAAGCTAATACATATGAGGCTCAATTTTTAAAATTATAAACCTTTAGTATTATTACTTACTTGATTGAATAAGATATTGTCTATAGAAAAGTTTCAATTTATTTTTTAATATTTTTAAAAATCAATTTTTGAGATAAATGAATATGAGGTGGATAAACTGACGCTGAGCTGCATAATTTGACCATTATCATACGATTTAGTTTATATATTTTTAAAAACATTTTAAATATTATGTCCGATATTTTTGTTGATAATTTGAGTTTTCTTATTATTACACATTAAAAGCTACTTTTGTGTCCAGAACATTTTATATGAAAGTTTCTATTTGGTCCAAAATTGTTTAAGCAAACGAATCAAGCTAAAACAAAATAATCTTAGATAGATTTTGTATATATTTAAATATATACATTTAAATTAGGGGGTGACCAAAGAATGGGTGGACTGGCATAGTATAACAAATACATTGACAAATTTTGTCTATTTAACCGGTTTGTGGCCTCAGCATCAAATTGAATGTGAATGCTCTGTTATGGAGGGGGTATAGCCTAAAAAACAACTACAACTCCTAAAAACCACCCTGAGTGAAACGAAACTGATTTATTTTACCATAAAAACCAATTCATTCCTTTTCTCCTTAGATTATTGAACTAGGAACTTCTTTTTTAAAATTTCTCCTAAATCAGCCTGTCTGGCCATCGGTAGTGATTTAACAAGATTAAAATTAAAGTATAACTACTATTCAATATTATATGTAAATCTTAGATTATATGCGAAATAAATAAACTATTTTTAGTCAAAAAAAAATAAAAATAAAACTTTTGTCAAAAAAACAACATAAAAATCACTCATTTGTTCATTTAATTCATTTGGAAATACATAAAAGTATAATAATTGTCAAATAAAAATAATATAGATTTTCAAAACACACAGACTTTTTTCAAATCAAAATAATTATATAAATGAATATAAAATTTTATTTTTATTTGATTTTTTTTGGTAGTTTTTAAAATACAACTATTATTTATCAATGAATCTAATGTAACAAAACATTTTGTTTGCTTCCAAACAATTATGGTTTGATTAAAGAAAGTAAAGATGAAAAAAATACAATTAGCCATAGAATAAATACAGAATATTCTGTATATAAATATATATATTTATATAAAGAGATACACACAATATGTATGTATAGTTAACTCGTTTTGTTTGTGTATCTCTTTATAGTGTTGTGTCAATCAAACAAACAAAAAAGTCATTAATGTTATTATTGAGAAAATCTTAAGAATAGTAAATATATATTTTGTAATTAATTCATTCATTTTTTTTGGATCAGATATTTGAATTAGAATTTTATGTGATTATTAGTATTTATATATTTCATTTCATTTATTTACTGTTGGAAAAATAATTTTGCTTTTTTAAAAATATTTTCTCAATAATTAGATTAATAATAAAAATATAATAAGTATTTTATATTTTTTGTTACATCCAATATATAAAAATATATATTAATATAAGTGTAATTCGCAGTTGTGTTTTGCAACAAAAACAACAACAAAACCATAAAACATATAGCAATTGTGAAATCAACTTGTCTTTTCATATTATTTCATCTAAAATAATATTTTTAATCTTTTAACAATTGCTGTGACGACTGAACTGTAAGACAAACAAACAAAAAATAAGGGATAAAGTTCTCCAATAATTTATTTAAAGGATGATTGAATTCCCTTTGAATTCTCGTGAGGAAAGGGTAAAATTCCCCATATTTTGATCTCAATTTATTAGGATGGATATGATTATTGTAAGCATATTGCCATTATCTGGGTACTGAAAAAGTCTATGCTAATTTTTAGAAAACACGAATTTCCAAGTTCATTTTTTGCCAATATATACAAATAGACATTTAGTTTGATATTATACTGTGTTTTTTTTGGATAAATACTTCCTGATATATTTGAAAATACCTCTAATCAAGATTGATTTTTAATAATACCGTGGCCATCTATAACGAACAGATTTTTCCTTTTTTTGAAGTGAAAGTACTTCATCTTTTAATACAGTGCCAACAAATTAATAGATAGATCACCGGATAAGTTGAAGAATAATTTGTGTCAAAATAAAAAATATATAAAATATATAACAAAAATAAAATTTAAATAAACAAAAGAAGAGAACAATTCATTTGTTTTTTTAGGTTGTGTTTCACACTTACATTGAAGTCATTCATTAATAAAAATAACGAAAAAAAATATTTACAAAAAAAAATTAATATAATTTGAATGAATTTAAAACAAAATGACAAAACAATATATAAAGAGATGTAAAATAAAACAATTAATTCTTTAGCAAAAGAAAAACTTATAGAAAAAAATGACAAAATAATTATTTAATAAAAAAAATATAAGAATTTATTGTAGATATAATTTGAATAAAAATCGTTGTCATAAATCGATCTAGAATGTATTTATTTATCTACTGTATTAACTTTTCAACAGGTTATATTAATTAAGTTATTAAATAGTACTGGTACCATTCTTTAGATAAGTGATACGATTGCTAATGGACCTTGAAGACAAGGAACTTCATAATTTTTACAGGTAAATTATGTGCGAGATAAAAAGGCAGTAACTTAAATAATATAACAATAGATTCAATTGGGTTTAGTAAAATAGCATATTCTTTATTTTAGCAAAATTGTAGCAGCGTATACTTTCCTAAAAAAAATTACAGTTGAATAATTCGACTATTTTACCAAGATTGCATTCATAAGCCATAGCAATTGTATTTTATGAAGTATAAAATGTCCTTATATTTAGTTTAACAGATGTCTCCTATAGTTTCAATAAATAACATTGGATTTTATCGTTTAAACTCAGGTTCTGGTGTCTGGATTCTAGAAATTCGATTCTGCTAAACATCTGGTACTCATCTGGTACATATTTCTATTTTTTCTTTTGTAAAACATTTATTAGTCCAGACAAACTTTCTACAATTTGCTCAATCTATTAATAGTTAATGTAAAACATTTGATTCATTCAATGTATACATGAAGTACTCGTGTTTGACAGTCATTGAAGAATATATAATAAAACAAGTTATAAAACTAGAAATAAATTACATTTTATTATTTTATTTATTGATTCATATAATTAGTTATTTATAGATATTCTAAGACAAATAAATTAGTTACAGTTTATTTTCAGGTAACATATTATCAGGATAAATAAACAAGGTGGATAAACAGGGTCAAAATAAATGATAGAAAGTTAACAAGAAAATAGTGGGGACAAAAGAAGAATAAGAAGAATTATTTATTTTAAATAATGTAATTTCAAAATGTCTCCTGCTTATCGTATTGATCTATTTCAATAAGAAGCACAGATATGTCAATCTTAATGCTCATTAAGTTTCAGTAGAATAATCAGTGAATTTTGATTATAAAATAATTAGAAAATAAGGTAACAATATCATATCAATCTACATTGATGCAATTTTATCTATATAACAATACACTAGCTTGATTAGGCTTGCTAAATTGTTACGTAGACTTTGACATCAAGTGTGTATTTTTGTAACCATTGTAATAGAATCTGCAGAAAATTTCTCATTTATTAACAGAATATTCTCTCTCTCTCTCTCCTCTCTCTCCCTCTCTCTCTCCTCTCTCTCCCCCTCCTTCTCTCTCTCTCTCTCTCTCTCTCTCTCTCTCCTCCAGTCCTCCCTTCCATCACTCTTTCCGCTGAATGCCTTCAATATATTCTTTATGATTCTATTATACATTTACTCATTAACTCTCACATCTATTATATACACTTATTGCTCTCTTTTTTCTCTGAGTTTTATCTTCGATTGAACAACACATCAGTGGATATGACTTACAAAAGCGTATAATTCAGAACAGAATATTCATCTCACGATTCTTTATTAAATAAAATACAACCAAAAATAGTGAAACTAAACTCTAATAATAAGAACACATAATAGGTATCAAAAACAATGATAGGCTTTCATTTGGAGGCATATGAGAGAACATAATACGACAAAAACTTCAAGTGTTATATTATATGTGAATAAATTTCTTCATAAGACGTTTGAGATTAACTATAGTAAATATGAGAGATAATTTGTTGTTGACTGACAAGTATAGAAACATTGCAATAATAGTCAACAATTGTTTAGCATATGTTATACTGGCATGAATACAATAT
>JAQFXN010003144.1:0-11379 GCA_034693365.1 Liacarus xylariae | reverse complement strand
TTAGTTTTCATTTTCATTTTGTTGTTCAATGAAAAACAATCAGACATATTAAAGTCTGTATATAGAAACTGGAAAACCACCTAAAAAAAAAGTTTGGAAGGCTTTGTATTAAGGATTAGTGATTATTAATTAGTCAGTATTTAGATTATATGGACTAAAGACGCAAATGTAGAGTACAGTACTCTCCTTTATAGTACAGTTACTCGTCTACTACTTATAAGAATAAATATTATGTGCCAATTTTTAGCTAAAGAATTAAGAAACACAGGGCTTAGGACATGATTTCAAGAATTCATAAATGGTATTAAAAGTTTGCTCAACTCATTCAGCCATACATTCACTTCTAATCAATTGGTCTCTGAGTTTATTTGTCATAAATAAGAAAAAATAGTGAATAACTCAATAGAAAGAGTGTATTACTTAATAAGACTTCTGTATTAAAAAGGTTTCGCCAAAACTAAAACAGAATTTTTGAATGCAATGTCTGAATAGTGAAGGCATTCATATTTATTGAATGTGAAAATTAGTTTCAATGTCTTATTTTTCAGTTTAAATAAGACTTCTTTGGATTTAGTTCATGGTCTGGGAAAATGCGTGACACGACTATAGTGTTTGTGTCAGAAGAATAACCTTAAACTACAAGTTTTTGTTTTCTTAATATTTAGGTTTTATTTGTAACAAATACTTGACTCAAATAACCTGTCATTCACTAGTCATTAAGAGCTTACAATGACTTCTTAATAGTGTAACCGTTGCAGAGGTTCCACACGACAAACAATTTATACCTACTCTAACTCAACAAATGTCTTACACATTAGCAAAGCTTGATTTTTCAAATAAGAATTCTTATGAAAGTGTCTCAAATAAAGTTGTGAAATAAACTCTTTTTCATATTTGAAATGCATTTGGGAATTGATGTCTGCAAACAATAAAACACAGTTTATATTAGAATGAGTTCATGGCTAACAAGAATTAGTTCACAATTTCAGTAATCGATTACTTATTGTAACAAAGATTTACAGTTTATATCCAGATTTACATGAAATACTTTTCTCTTATTATATGGATTTTAATACATTTTAAGGATAAGCAGAGAATTAAAAATAATTAACTTTTAAAACTAAAAATTAGAATTCAGTGAAATAAATTTGCAAATATTGAAAACTACTGTAGAGAATGTTCATGCTCATTATTTTGAAGAACAGTAAATAAGTATAAACTAATATAATTATACACAAGTCGATTTTTGAAAAATTATACATAATATGTTTCACAGCAATACATCTCACTTGACTGCAATTCTATAGCCTATATGAGAGCTGTGTAGTAAAAGAGACGTTTCATTTGAACCATAAAACTGTAAAGAATTATCAAATCGATTAAAAATACTAACACAACTTCTATTTATTTAAAAGTTTATTTGTTTGTTTTTTGTCCAATAATTAATGTCATATTTTAATCCAATTTTTATTATTGTTAATATTTATATCATTTTCAATTAACAATAAAGAAGTTCGGCCTTAATTTGGCCAATTATCCGAAAATTTGTTCAAACTATTTGTAAAAGTTTGTGTTCATTTTATAACAATTATATTTATAATAAATTAATAAAACAAAGTCATTGTTACTGTTTCCCTAATTAAACGCAAAAGTTGTGTTAGTATTTGTTATCGATTTGATAATCCTTTACAGATTTTATTCTTCAAATGAGAGGTCTTTTTTTACTGCACAGCACTCATATATGAATGATTAAGGAATTAATAAAAGAAAACTATTTTATTTTAAATTTTGTTACAAAATTTTGAATTGTAACTTATTTAAACAATTTAATCTATTGTATTTAAATTTATTCAAGCAAATATTTTGATAAATAATTTTATTAAATATTGTTTAAATTAGTTAATCAAATAGAGTATAAGGTTGTTGTGAACAACAGTTTTGTTAAAGTCCCGGAATCTAAGGCTTAGATGATCGGTGTTATCCATCGAAACCCTTGGTTTTGAATCCCTTTTTAAAAAAAGATTTGATTTTTATATTGCAATTATCTGAGTATTAATAATTCGTGAGAGAAGATCAAAATAACTAATTCTTATTATAAAATCATCAAATTGTAAACATACGGCAGATATGGGGAAGGGGTAAGGATGTGCAGAGGGGGTCCAGTCTGGAATACCCCTGACGTTTTGGCCGGATACCCCCTAGGCCCTATGTGATGTACCCTCCCCTTAGACAAGATTTTGAAAACGCACCTAAGGCGCCGTTTTTAAAATATTTTGTCAAATTCATTACAAATTTCAATGCTTTTAACGATTTTGTATTAAAAACCTATAAATATACTCATTTTGAGCGCTATTTCTTTTGTTTTCATCCGTTTTATACTAAAAAATACTATAAATAAAACAATTTTTAGCAATATTTCATTGTTTTTAATGAGTTTTGCATATTAAACAATAAATAAACCAATTTTAAGCATTATAAACATGTTTAATACATATACTAATCAAAACAAGACTTTAGTTTTTTTGAAAATCCTCCTGGACACCACCTTGCCAAAAATTAACAAAATCTGCCATTTTACCTTACTCTGGACACCCCTCAAACTCTCCAGAAAAAATACCCCCATGACATTTTCAAGTCTGCACATTCCTAGGAAGGGGGTTGTCCAACCAGAAATACCCTAGTGTGCTTATCGACGCGACATTCGTCCGAGAAGTGTCCATATGAGGTCCGTAAGGACGCGACTAAAGCACAGGGCTACAACTGCCACACCCATAATGTGAAAACGAACGGCAGTGTCAACGACGCGCATAGCACCACATCCCTGAGACAATGCCCCCGCGTTAAAGCGGTCGCCCAGCGCATCACCGAATGCGTGCACTGACTTCTAAGTTTCTCCGCGTACTCCAAGCCAACGTGGGCCGCAGCCATGCTGCACAAGACGAGTTGGTCCACCACTTTCTCTCAAATGATCACTATATAGCGCTCGTAAGCAATCCATACGTCGGATGCGGGACCGAAGTACACAATTTCCAACGACTCGACATATTTCAGTACGGGACGAATGGACGCGTTAAAGCTTTTATCTTCACTAAGCAGTCCATAGTCAGCGCGTTCGAACTCACACAGCACTCCACGTCCAATATAGCGGTAGCGCATATCAGATTTTGTCAGAGGCCTATTAACATCGCATCTGTATACATCGAACCGAACTCGGATGCGAACAACACTATGGAAGCGCTCCACAAAGTTTTAGTGGACACACCAGGGACATTAATGATTATTGGAGGCGACACGAACGTGAAGCATCAAGATTTGGGTTGCAGGGACGCGGATACACTTGGCGAGGCGTTAACAACGATGGCGGCGGCGAACGCGCTTACTGTCTGTAACACCGGGAATACCCCCACATTCGATAAGATCATGGCAGGCGTACGACTTACATCGACGGTTGACGTAACGTTCATTTCAGACAGATCTGTGAACCCATGAGTCTGCGTATCTACAGACCACCACGCGATCGAGTTTGGCCTGAATCTAGACGAGCGCATAATGAGACAAACGCGCATGTCCACGCATCTCATCAATAACAAAATAGCAGATTTGAACAGGTGCGACGTGTATCTGAGAGACGACATAGGGTGAGCCGGGCTAATTACTATGGATTCCTTCTCAATGAATTAACAGACGTTGGACGCGCACGTCACAGCGGTAAACAAAGCAATACGCGACACATGGTTGGCGTCGATGAGACTTAGAGGCTCCGCCAAAGAGTACGACCGGTGGTGGAGCGATGCCCTGGAACGACACAACTAGGATTATATTAAAATCCATCCCCGCCTCGGCCAACGCAAGGCGAGGAACCAAGACATCGAACGAGATCAGGGATATGGTGGCATCGAAGAATGAATATGTGAAGGCCATCCGCGTCGCGTCCACTAACAACTTCCTAAAATTCTGTAATAATGAGTCTAGAGAGGACGAGTGGTCACTTACATCGTCATTGATCAGAGACGCGCCCACCTATCGCCCGCCCTTTACCTTACACACTACCAAATGGCACACCACCTCGCCCCTACACACGGCCGACACACTGATGGTACATTTCTACCAATAGGAATAGCCAGACACGCACCCCAGTCATCGCGTACTGAGGTCAACGATGGACGAATTCCCATTCACATCGGACGAGGTAATCGACTGCATCACAACAATGAATCCGAACAAAGCACCGGGCCACTACAACTTAACATCGGATATCTGCTTCCGTGTAGCGACTAATTTTCAGTAACTCATCGCGTTGGTTATAAACATATGCCTGAGTCTCGGCAATTTTCCTCCCATATGGAAGCTGACGGTAGTGAAAACCTTTCCGAATGCGGACAATGACGATTACACCGACCTCGCGTCGTCTCGACCGATTGGATTGCTGCCGATGATGGGAAACACACCGGAGAAACTGATTGTGAGAAGACTAAAGTACGGCGCAGGAACCCGACGGAAATGGAACGCGAATCAATTCGGATTCAGAGTCCAATCATCAACGGTGGATGGGCTCCACCAGACCATAACTATCGCTTCAGAAGCGAAGTCGGCGCGTAAGCAAGTTAATGCAGTTTTGTTGGAAATTTTCGATAGCCTCGGCAAAACGCGTTGCCCGACTAACCTATTTTGACTAATCAAATGCTATTTCTCTTACCGTTCGATACGCCTGGACTACGCGAACTTGATCTCTACAAGATCAACGGCGAAAGGATGTATTCAGGGATCGGTGTGCGGACCAATGTTCTGGTAATTTGTACTTGACGAACTCCTCGATCAAACACTTCCCAGCGGGTGTCACCTTCCGCCCTTCGCCGACGATGTCCTCCTAGTTGTCAGTGCACAAAGCTGTCGCAACGTACAGGACGCGGCGAGCGCGGCGCTCGACTCAATACTGGAATGGGAGCGTAGCATTAAACTCGAGTTCGGCCCGTCGAAGATTTATGTGATCGCATTCACCAATGCTTCGTCGAACATTGCGTTGATGATGGATGGTCTCCGCATTGCGTTTGCCGACAGCATCAAAGCCCTGGACAAACGACTGTCATTCACAGCAAATATGAAATACGCGATAGACAGAGCCACGAAAACGGGTAAGAACCTATGCAAATTTACCCACCATACAAGTGGCTTGCACGCGGACAACGTAAAGATAAAATACTGACAAGTCATAGAACCAATGATCACGTACGCGGCAGAGATGTGGTGCGAGACACCCAACCTCGTTTCGATCAAACGCGCCCTTCACTCCTTTCAGAGGTCGTTCGCCATACGCCCAATAAGAGCATTTTATACAGTCTCGGCCGACGCGTCTATCACGTTATCGGATGTTACGCCTCTTGAACTCAAAGTCAGTAAAGTGCATCACATCGGCGTAACGAAGCGACTTGAAGTCTAACCCGATATAATGGACGATATTACACTGGAAAGGCGCGGTCGACCGCATGAGCTGCGACACCCTTCGTTGAGGAGCCGAATTGTGCTCAAATCGGCAAAGAACCAGCTCAAAGCGGACGAATATGTGCATGGACGGCAGCAAATCCGACGAGGGAGTGGCCGCAGCTATAGTCGCGCACAACGCAGAAATTCAGGCTCAACAACATCTCGGTATTCCGCGACGATTTATTATCCCTCAGTCGGGCTCTGTCGAGGTGGACCAGAGAACTAGATGCGGACCCGACGGTGTACTCGGACAGTAGGGCTGCCGTCCAGAATTCATAATAATTTGCAATAATTTGACCTTTGCAAAATATCCACCCCTGGACCATATTTTTAAAGTAAAATTACCAGTGGTGATCACGACTACCCATTGGGTAAAGTATTTTGTGTAACTAAGACTTCATTTGTGTGTTAGCATTGATTTCCTTATGACGACATATTCTACACAAAAACTACAGTACTTAAAAAGCTAGTGTAGGGAAAGCATTTGGGAAATCAGTCTTCGTTTGTTAAAATATCCAATAAAAACATAATTAATAGCACAACAATTGAAATATTAATGAAATTATAGTTTATTTGATTCCAAACCAAACAATAAATGGCGCAACAAATTAATCGCAAATTAATCGAAATATTAATATCTAACTATAATTTAGTTTAATCTTAAGAAATGGTTCTATACAAGCATTGAACTTATAGGCAAATTATTTGGATTTTAAGTAACGATTTATATGGATATTTCAAATCATAGAACACATTTACTTTTATGGCAATTAATGATGAGGATGAATTAAGTATCTAAAATAGCCGCCAAATTTGAGATTTGATCAACGCTGAAAATTGCCATCACTAAACTTTGTCAAAACTAGCAATAATTTGACCTCTCTTAAATTATTTAAATAATATATGAAGTACTCCTAATTGATTATTGTCGCGATATCTCGCCTAGAAAGTATGATCTCACCACACTTTCCTTTCCCTATCCCTGTCGTGAATTAGCAAATGTAATTGTTCATTAATACAGTAGGAGGAGAGAACTGAAGTTTCGAATCAACAATAATGGAGTTTGGAGTTAATCTGCAGTAATCTAGGAATATCTGTGCCGTTTAAAATAATTGAACATGGAAAGTCTAAACTAAATTTTATAATTCTATAATTCATTGAAATGGTCAGGGCTCGAAATGGCTTTGAAACAGAACAGGTAAAAACAAAATATTGGATTGAATTGCATCTCTGCTCTTATAGTTACCGCAGATATAATATTTAGGATTCTTGAAAAATTTAAGACTAATTCAAGAATAATTAAATATTGACAATAAATTCTTACAAACATAAACATCTAATCAGAATCAAAATACTCATATTTGCAATTAATATAAATATTTTTCTAAAAATTAAATTAGTTTTTATTGATTAAAATTTTTATATTTAATATAATTTCTATTTATTTCTATAACAAATTTATCAGAAACTCAGTCAATAACTCTGTAAACTTACACTATATCTGTTTGAGATAATTCAGGTCATTATGCGTGGGCGTGCATGATTATTTTATGATTTCTTTAGGGGAATACAATTGCACTCAAAACTATAATATTTAGAACATAGCATTTGATACCACATATAAGAGATTATTGTTGACAATGGTTTTGAGTAAAGAACTTATTATATAATATGATAGTTCAAAAAGTATTGTCAAAGTTCTACTTAGGAATTAGCATTAAATCAACTATTTTCAAAACTAAAGTTCATAATTAATATCAAACATAGGAATCAAACTTTATTTTATAATTTAAGTATTTTAGCAATTGATTTATCATTTGGACTCCATTTAACCTAGACAATAGCTTAAATGGCAACCACTACTGGCGCTTCAGTAGGAACAGTACTGCCTTTTACGAACGACCATTATACTTTAACTCATGTGCCTCTCAAACTTGTTTTCTATATATGATAAACACATATTTTGAATGACAACACAACTGCTGTACAGATT
Source organism: Liacarus xylariae (assembly GCA_034693365.1). Classification (NCBI taxonomy): domain Eukaryota; kingdom Metazoa; phylum Arthropoda; class Arachnida; order Sarcoptiformes; family Liacaridae; genus Liacarus; species Liacarus xylariae. Next base: position 3,905 of record JAQFXN010003144.1, on the reverse strand, counting down.
ATACACAAAGTATTTGAACCCTTTCTTAATGGTTGCCAATTAAGCGATTGTCTAATTTAACCCAATTCTTCAAATATTGTATTTTAGCTAAAAATAAATTGTAATACAAAACCATTTGCAACAGAATTCTATATTTTTTGTATTGAAAATATTGTTTTGAAAGGAAACAAATAAAAGGAAAAACTTTAAATGAAATGTAAATTTATATCAATTCTGAAAATATAATTTAGTGCTGAAGTTTCACTGAACTCACAAACCGTCAGCTATTCATACAATTTTTGATTCATATATTCTTTTGGATGAATTCTATATTTCAAATATTGTCTAAAATTATAAATAACTTATATCTTATAAATAAGTTGTGTCTAAATTGAAATGTCGGTCAAAACAGTCTTATAAAACGTTTAATGAGAACAAAATTCAATAATATATAGATATATGGATTTCTCTTCTAATCCATTCCAATTAGGAAGACCTTGATTTAGGAACTATTCATAAAACTTAATGGACTTTAATATAAGTTCGACAAACAAATAATATTCTGTTATAAAGAATTCATTTCTATTAATTATTCTAGAGATTTCTGTTTGATAAAAGATAATCATGAATGTCTTTATATTAACAAGATCAAATATTATACACTTTATGAAATAATCAGATAATAAATATCTTTAATACCCTAATATGCGTACGTTTTCTAATGAAAAGTATATTTTTTAAAAATAAAAAGTGGATTCGCTCATACAGTACAGTCTTTTTTAAATTGGACAAGATATCCACCCTGTCGTGACTTGTCCATATAATGTTAATCAATAATGTTTTATTTCTCAATAATCTTTTAATACAGTATTTAATATTTGGTAATTCCAACAGAACTATCAATTGCATTTTTATATCTTTATTCATTGATAAAACTATATTATGTATCACTTGAATTTCTTTATCAATGATATCCCATTTTTGTCATATTTTTACAAACAATTATTCTGGTTTAAGTGGATGAATGGATATACATTTAAGCTTAAGCATCATAAATAGGTTTTCTATTGCATTCAGATTTGACGAATAAGCGGGGTATTCAATAATTCGCCTAAAACACAGTTTAGCCTATAAATAAACCTGAACTTTATAACTAAGAGTGAATAGTTGAGTTATCATGAAGATATAAAAGTCTGAATCAAGATATTCTATAATATATTCTATAAAATTTTCTCAAAATGCCAGGGGGCATACAAAATTCTAAAATATGAAACATGCTCTCAGGGGGTATTTAGGCTATACCACCATTGGCGACCCTTGATCAATAACCTCCTCTAAATTACATTTGAATCACTCTCTTATATCAATTTTGACATTTGATGATAAGTTCACATACATTAAGACAGTGAGATATGAATTACGCGTTATACACGAAGTGCGCATTATCTGTTGAAAGTATTTTTATTTAGAAAATTTAAATATTTCAGTGATTTGCGTTATACATGGGATTTTAGGGTAATCAAAACAAATGATTTATTCATGCTTTTCAAAAACTCTAATTTTGTATCCAGCTTATTACTTTAATGTAGGCATGGCCAATGAACTTTAGGATCAAGGAGTTTAGGGTCTTAAAGTAACAGGAGGTATAATTGGGGTATTTTGCAATCGTTAAACTTTTGCAGAATTTAATTAAAATTGACGCAATTTAACAGAATTTGACAGAATTAAAGCAAATTATGATGAATTCTGCAAGAACGTAACAGAAATTGACCAAATTTAGTAAGAATTTGATAAAATTCTGTTATTTTTTTCTAGGAATTTGGACAAAATTTCACAGAATATCTTTAATGCAGATTTTTCAAAATTCTTATGGGAGTTGGGCATTTTTTCACCATCAAAAGGAGAGGGGATATTTTGGTTATACATCTCCCCATTGGCCATCCTTACTTTAATGATTATTAGTAATAATTTATTATTAAACCATAATTTAAAATATTCACATTATAAAATATAAAATGAATAAATTTAAAAATAATTGCTATTTATTAACAATTTTAAAAATCAAATTTTATTTCAAAAATTTTACAATTTTTGCTAATTTTTCTGTTTAAAGAATTTGAAAAAATGTCATACATAGTATAGAATTTAATAATTTATTGTATGATATATTAAATTCGATGTTTACTTTATGATAAACGCCTGCATTTTTATTTATACCATAAAATTGAATGCAAAATTATTATTATTAGGGTGTTCAAAATTAAATAAATCTATATTATATCGGAAAGAGATCAGAAATGGGTGATTTCTTTACTAATCATAAAATAAGGTTGATTTTGACAAAAATTATAAATCAATAAATAAATGTACATGAAGAATTTAAAACTTGTTAAGTAATTTAATATTTTAATCAATATATTGTGACGGCAAAACACGGAAATTTAATGCAAAAGTCCTATGACAATGGAATCAGATTTTTGCAGTGTAATAAAGAGACGTAATAGCGGGTATTTATGGATTCAACTTCTTGTGATAGTCTAGCCACAATTACTAATATTTCTATTAGATTTAATACACAATTAATTAAAATATTTATAAAAATATAACAGTAACAAATATAATAAAAGTATATCAAATAATATCCCAGTATAAATAATATTAAATAAAATGAACATGTAAGACAAGTATTACAAGTACTCCAATTGGTTTATGGTTAAGACCGCGCATCAGTTATATTAAACAAAGTCTTATACTTTATAGACTGATCGGAAAGTCCTGTCTCATTGTTAACTGCGTGCGGTAGGCTATTTAGTGCTTTTTCATAATTGAGAAGTTTGTTCTATGATTTCTTGTGAAAGAAAAATCATAAGTTTTCGGGTTTTATTAAAAGTAATAAATTGAGACAAAATAAATAAAATAAGTGCAGATCAGAACCCGTATAGTATTGAGGAAAGACTGACCGCTTGTTTTCCGGTTCACGACACACATATAAATGGGAAAAGTATTACTGAAATTAAACTTTGGATGAAATATTCCTGATGCGCTGGATAGGTAAGTGTTCAGATTTCATTGAATGGCCGCCGCATTCTCCCGATCTGACCACTTGTGACAACTCATTATGGGGTAATGTAAAGGGAATTATATCGACAAAGACTTCTGAAAACACTAATCAATTGCGTGAAGCAATCATTTTTGCTTTCAATAAAATTAGTGAACAAAAATTAGTAAATATGCCTGAAAGAACTTGGAGAAAAATAAGGTTATGTACAGAAAACGAAGAAAACACAGCGCTATGGACTATTAGCTTTTTTACATTCAGTTTATTGTAAATTTAATTTTATGATTAAATTTTTAAATAATTACTATTTTTGTATATAATACTTATTACTAATATTTGTATATAATTCTAATACTTTTATTCAATTAAATAATCAGTTGAATAAAAAATTTTCCGAAAATGTAGAGTCTATTATATAAAAATATGAGCAAAATTTTATAAAACTAATCGCGAGGTTTTAACAATGGGACTGGACTTTCCGATCATACTATAGATAAAAGATATTAATCTCTGATTAATGTCTGACATAATAAGAATTTTGACAAAATTTCATAGGTTGATTGATTATTCTTCCTATTTTGTTTCTGTTAATATAAATACCAACATGAAAGCGATTTAGACTGTCATTACACAGAGCAATAGGCAAACTCTGTGCAATATACAACTCCTTGTGTCTCAAATTGAATAAAACTTTGGAAATCTGTGCAAATGATTATTATTTGAGAATGAATTTGAAAAGTACTTACAGTTTCCCCGATTTTAAAAGTTTCAGAGAAATGCCTTATTCTTATTCATTAGCTTTGAGTTTTTATATTTGATTAATTTTTTACCGAAAGATTAACATTAATATCAAATAATTCAAAATAAA
>JAQFXN010003143.1:0-11388 GCA_034693365.1 Liacarus xylariae | reverse complement strand
AAACACGTCTAACATATGAGAAATCACTAAATTTTACATATCTTAGACATGTTTCTATAATAACGCCTTTCTATAGCATTTGGTGAATTTTCAGATAATAAACGAAAAGCAACCATTACTAGAAAAAGGATTCTTTATTATTATAGTACATGTTAAAGCAGAATCAAGCACACGTAGTTAAGATTTTAAAGCAATTTTGATTTTGAATTATTTCCATTTATATATTAATTTTTATAGCAATTCGTGATCTGTTTTGATCATCAATTGAGAGCAAATATGAAATGCCGTTGAAAATGTGTCAACACTTCAAGTCAAACATTAAAGGAATGTTCAGTTCGTCGCTTCTCTTCAATTGTTATTTAAAGTTATTATCGCTGAGAAAATCGCTTTCAGAAGAGAACAGAAAACTTATCTCAAATTTTTTTATTTTATAAAATCAAATAATATTCAAAAAGTTTTTGAATTGATGTCAAAAAATGTAGTGAACCCATGAGAGAACACTTGAATCGATAATTTTCAGACCCTTTCACTTCACATATTCTGTGTGGTGTTATCGCTACTGAGAATATTAATTCATTCAATTCTACAATATTTTTATGATAAAAATGTGTCCGAAATATCTCTGTGCGATAGCGTTTCACAAAAACCATTATTGGGTTTTATGTCATTCGCCTAATGAATATTAAGTTGCATTTTGGTTGTGTGCGGAAAATCAATAAATAAACACTAAAAATGAAGTTATATTTAATATTATATATGTTTTTGAGGATTATTAAACATTTTCAATGCATTTATCAAAACGAAAGGGAGTAAAATATTAATATAATGTATAGATACTCTCTTTTTAATATTTAAATATTAAAAGGATATCAGAATTCTTTTGAAATATTCATTTGAATAGATTTCTAGATATGGAATAAAATATTTTTGAGTCAAATGTAATGTTATGTCGATTTATAGCAGTGTTTGCTTTCAGACATAAGAGAGAATACATTTAGAGAATCGCTCGAATTAATTATTAAACACAATAATCATAGAATACATACCCGGCCACTCCCGCGTAGGCAACGGCTGGGTTGGTGGCTTGTGCCTGTGCAAGTGCTTGGGCAGCATAAGACCTATATGCGGCACTGGCAGCACTCGCAGCCGCGGCATAATTGGCCTAAATTGAAATCATAATTGAATACAAGAATAATATATGAGACAATCTGTGGTCTAGACTGACCGGCAATTGGTAGCGGTCACCCCCGGCTGCGGCCGCGTAGGTTAAGAACGGGTCCTGATATACCGCACTCCTGGCAATGAGGCTGTATTAGTGAAAAATAATCGAAATAGCGTTGGGAGTTAGTCATCGCCTTATTAACACAATAATGCTATTTGTTTTGCAGCACTTAATCGATTAATAATTAATTACAGAAATGCATTAAAATCTAATCTACGGCTAACTAATTATTGCAATAATACTATTTTAAAAATTTAATCTCAATTTAATTAATTATAATATTTAAAAAATACTTTAATCTTATCTTTAATAAAATTAGATAATTATAATTGAAATAAATCGATGATTTGGTTGGTATTACTTAATCATTAAAAAAAATATTTCTTTTGATCGATTTGTTGTGTCAACCAATCAAATGTTTTCTGTTTAATAAAGTTTCAAAACTTACCTCTTTTATCGATTTTAATATAACTAAAACATAATATTAATGTAATATATATTTAGGGCTTTAATTTTATTAATTCATATCATACACTGTATGAGAGATGTGAGAGAATAACTGGAATTTATTGCTTTTAAATCTCTAACAATAATTTCAATATAGCCCACAATATTCTACTCTAATATAGTGTCTGTTGTATTGTGTGTCTGTTGTGTGTATTTGCGTTCAAAATGTTAATAAAGGTTTAGTGAAAAAAGATAGAGAAATCAAATTAGAGATAAGAGATAACAAAAAAAAACCAAACAAAAAAACAAAAAATAACTAATACTTTATTAGAAGTTTTGATTAAAAAGTGGGCAATAAATGAAAAATTATATAAAAATATAAAACAAAACAGAAAAGTAGTGACAGAAATTGAGAAAACGGGTAGAGATGAAGCTGTGCAGTGACAAGTGAGGAAAGAACAACAGGATTAAAGAGATGAACGAATGAAAACATTGATTAATAATAACAATAATAATATGTTTGACCAAAACCAACCAAATTAGTGATTATTAAAAATTATAATAACAATTAATATAAAATTTACAAGATTTAGAGAGAAAGAGAGAGCTATTAATTGATAAAATAAACAATATATAAAAAACAAAAACTTATTGACCGAAAAAATTATTCACCGAATTATGAAATAAAATAAGAAAATAAAGTTATGTTCATTTGTATGATAAAAAACACTTACGGGGTAGCATAACCATGCAAGGTGGCATTTACGGCTGAAGTTAGTGGAGAAGAAGAAGGGTGTCTTGCGGCAAATGCAGCTGCCAGTGTTCCAGCACGTGCGACTCTCGTGCCTCTTTGTATGGCTACTCCGCGCAATGCGGCCACTAATGTATATGTTTACAAGTTTTTGTTTTGTTTTTTAATTTGCAATTATTAATATTCCCGAACCAATCAGTCAGTCATCAGGCAATACAAGACAAGAAGAATATAGAAGAACCAAAATCATTAACAAATAATTTTTGGTTTTTTGTTTTAATTATTGTTTTTGTTGCAAATCATTTATATATTTTTTGATGCAATGAAAAAAAGAAGAAAACATGCAATCAATTGTTAAAAAGTGTGAAATCTTTTGATTAAATATATGTATAAAAAATTATATTTAAAAATTATTAATAATGAGATTCACCCAAAATAATAGAAAAAACAATTGAATTAAAAAAACTGATATTATTTTCTTTTAAATAATTATAATTTGACGTCAAGTTCTGTCAAAACGCATAACATATTATGGATTGAATAAAATATTTATTTTATTTGTTTATATAATATATGATTGCAATTGAAATACAATAATCGATAACAGAATTATATTATTTAAATAAGAATTCATGTAATAGACATCGATCTGACTGTAAGAAGAGATGGAGACTAAACAAATTGTAATTGTAATGACAGCACAGTTACTGTATTTGTCCACCTATTCTGTTATTGAAAGTTGTAAATCGATTGCAAACATATAGTAAATAAAATTTGGGTTTCGTTTCCGCGAATAATCGTGTTTTCTGTGGCGCAAAAGTGCAATAAAACCCCAATAAAACCGAAACACAACAAAAGTAAAGCACCAAAAAATTTAGAAGCAATAAAAGCACTGATAAATTAAGTCTTTCGGACCAAACAATACACACAAAAGACAACGAATGGAATAAGAAGACGCGTTTTCTCAACATTTATATAGACTCTAGTATTGTATTGTGTTTTGTGTGAAAAGTTAAGAAAATTATATAAACTATAAGTTCATATAAAATAGAGAAAAGCAATAAATCAAAACAAATTGAAAAGAATTTTAGTCTAAAATAGAAAAATGGGTAAAAAATAATAATTGAGAACAAAAGCTGTTTATGAGGACAGGAATAAAGTTGTTTTGATGGTGTGTTAGTTGTAGTGATGGACAAAGAGAGAGATAAAGACAGACAGAGAAGCGATTGAGAGTTATTTGAGTGCAATAATTGTGAGCTTTTGAATGAATTGGCGAACAATTGTCTCAAAGAGTTTGTGTGAGTCTGTGATGTCATGTCTAATAATAAGATTGGAATTTATTTCCACAACAATTGGTGCACCAAAACGACACATAAACTATCAATTTTTTTTATTCAGACATTCAATTCTTATACTACTGTACTGTTTATATCCATTCAATCACTAGTTATTAAACAGAACGACACAAACGTACAAAAGTGTTAATGAGTTTTGTGATATAGAACTGAAACAAAAAGTAGTGAAACAAAAGTTTCTTTTTGTTTCATTAAATTAGTCGGAATTTCCTATAGAGAAGAAAGAATATTATAATAGAAAGCAATGCATAAGAAAAAAAGCAAATTAAGTACAGAAAAAGAATTTCGATTTAATGCCAAATATCACTACAATTATGTGAGAAATAAGATTAAAAATAAGACATTTTTGATGTTACGAAAGATTTCCAATTAATTTGAGTCAAAAAAAATTAAAGTAAATTTTGTGCAAATATTTCGTATTTATTTTATTTTATTTTTGAGAGACAAACACCGCATTCCTCAAGTCTCGGATCAATTGAAAACTCAATTTTTAATCTTAATTTCCATCAGAAAATCAAGAGAATAAGTGTTATTTTAAACGTTCATTAAATCTAATGGTATTCCGAATAATAAACATTCAAACGATTTGCGTCCAAAACACATACAACTTATTAACTGCCAGTGCTTTCAAGCAATAGTTAAATTGTAAATAAAAGGAATTTATAATTTTGTTTTAGATAATAGGTTCCCAAAACTCAATTTTTAAGACATTATTCAGAAAAAAAATTAAGAAAAGTTCGTGCGTCTCGTCAAACACAAAAAGACTGTGACATAGATTTTTAATTGAGTCGAAAATATTTGTTTTGTTATAAATCATTTGTGAAGATATACTCTTTTATCTATTTTTATCGCTAAACTCCAGTAATTGTCTGACAGTATTAGAGGACTTATGGGTAAACGGAAATCTGTGCCAAAAAAATTATTTCACATTTTTGTTGTTCTTATATATCATATATTGTCAGGAATTTTAAACTTTCTTTTTATAACATTCAGATAAACCGATTGATTGATTAAAATATATTTCTTGAAAACAGTATTTTTTAAGCGAATAGTTTTTAAAAGAGTTTATGTGAACTCAAGAGAGAAGAAATGATTGAAAGAGATTTCTGTGGAACTATTTTTTGAACGCCTTTTTCAGATATAAAGAGAAGAAAATTATTTATTCAATCGATTTATTCAAACTTTACGCTAATTTGTGGTGAAAATAGACTTTCGTCTCGAGTCTAATAAAAAAAAGAGCAGCAGTTGAACCCAAGTCTTGATTTATAGCAGACTTTAGTTTAAGAGACGAATCTATTTATTTCGCTTTGCATTGCATTTAATTATATCCGAAATTTAAATCAAAAACTAAACCTAATATAAGTCATAAACTAAATAAGTTACCGTTAGTTATGATAGCAGTCGGAGTCGGCTTTTTTGTCTGTACTCTTGCGGTCGCGTTATTCACTTCTATCTTTCGGCCCTCGACTACCGTTCCATTCAATTGTTCTCGAGCTCTATCGGCGTCATTACTGGCGGCGAATGTCACAAAACCGAAGCCCTTATGAGTGCAACAAAATAGTTGTCAAATATTAGAAAATTTGTAATAAAAAAACAATAAAAAAATCTATTCTTTTGCTGAAACTTTATTCCTCTGTTTTAGAAAAAAAATGCGCTCAATATTAAAACATTAGAAAAAACTACTCTCAATTGGGATCCCGTGTTCTAAACATCTGTTCCGCAGATTTCCTTAATCTTTCCACTCATTTAAATAGTAGTCTTATATTGAAAGCAAAAGCGAGAACTTATTCGACAAAATCAGAAAAAAATTAAAACCAAAAATATTTTTGGTGTTGTTTTGGTTCTAAACATCTGTTTGGCGTTTCTCTAGCTTTAAGTCACTCTTTTATTTATAAAGTGTGGGAACACAGGAGTGAGAAAAGGAGGAGAAGAGAAGACTATTATAGGACAAGAGTGTAACCAACTCTGAGCGCTATTATCTTTTATTATAATAATACCTATAGTTTAGTTATGTATTTAAAAAAAACAAAAGGAAAACCTAAAAAAATTAAGAGAAAAAAATAGTTTTTGATTTAATCGGTTGTTTCGACATCTGGTCTGAACGTTCACTTAGAATAAAACCTAATCTATTATAAGACCAAAAATAACTATACAATTGAAACCCAAGTATTCACAACTGATATTCAGCAGCGAAACGAATGAATAAATAGAGTTCAAGAGTAAGATATTTGTAACGAAAAGAATATAAAATCGAATTGAATTTTCTATTAAATAGAGAGACAGAGATGACAGACATATAGTTGAAGAGAAAATTCACGACTTTCTCTAAAAAAATTTATAATAAAATTTCGGTAAAAAAAGAGATTGAAATAAGAATGAAATAAAAATAAAATAGATTTCAATTTCTCTGCGGATTTCAAATAAAAAGAGTAAGAAATGAATTGAAGCGAAACATATTGTCAGACGATATATAGATTCAAACAAACAAACTATGCGTTCGTAACTTCGCTACGGATTCTCATCCATCTATCTATACATTAGTTTAATGGCTAAAGAGATCATCAATTGAACCATACCTTAGATCCTCTTTCGTTGAATATAATCTCGACGTCAAGAATGGGTCCGAATTGCTGTCCAAATGAATAAAAAACAAATTATATATTTAATTAGAAGAGACAATACAATCAAATCAATAAATAGAGTGAGAGTTGTGGTGAATTCAAAAGTAAAGTTAATCTCAATTCAGGCATAGATTGTATGAAAATGAGATAATTTAGTGAAGGAATCAAATAAATCACAGGAAAAGAGACGAAAAGAGTTCTCTCTCTTCAGACATTTTGACTATGAGTAATAGAAAACAACAGAAAAAATAAATTTAATTAATTTTTTCAAAGCATATCAATAGAAGGATTGAAAATAAAAAAATCTCTTAAATTGATTATAAAAACAATCGGAGATTAAGTTTGAGAGAAAAAAACGAAAAAGTCGTTCATCTCAAAGAGTAGGAGATGTGTTGTTTGGGAACAGATTAAAAGCAAACAAAACTAAAAATGTAATCACAAAAAAATGAAGAAAAGCTGTTTAAATCAAAACAAGAATTTGTGGTAAAAATAATTGCAAATGAGTTAAACTATGAGTTAAACAAATATATATAATATTTAATAATAGAATATAATTTTTACCCCAAAAAGTTGTCGTAGGTCTGGATCTCTAAAACGGAAGGGTATGTTTGAGACGTGTAGTCGTTTCGGTTGATTCATATTTGGATTGTTTGTAACATTTGTTTGATTAGCAATTGTTGTAGTCTTTGGCGAATCGTTTGTATTATTTGCCACCGAAGATGAAGTGGTCGTCGATGTACTGACGCTGTGATTACTACTAATAGTGTTTGGATTACTATTTATTTTATTATTAATTGTATTATTATTTAGTGAACTATTATTTAATGAACCGATATTTGCATTCGTATTGACATTTGTGTTGCTATTAATGGGTGATTGAGTGGCGGAACCGGTCGTCACTGTTTGGCTGTCATTCAGAAGACAGTCGTCGATGAGATCTGTTTGAGTCTGTTGTTCAACAGAAACGGAACCGTTTGTTGTGATCTGACTCTCGATTGGCGTCTCTATTGAACACATCTTATTAATAGCTGTTGTGTTAGTCGTTGTGTTGTTTAGGGCTTCGTTTGGATTCAGACTTGGATTCGATTCTAATGATTGTGTTGTTTGAAGCGCTTCCAGAGATTGCGATGAATTGCCATTCATTTGACACATATCTGCTTCAGAGGTCTGTGAGGTGTGAGAGCTCTGACACGAATCCATACTCTGATTATCAGCTATTGATTCGCTTCTCATATCAATTGATCTCTAATTCAATAGACATTTGAATTCAATTAATTAATTAATTATTTTATAATAAAAATTAATTTCAAAACAGAAATAAATTGAATGACATTTGAGAACAATATTTACATTTGTTTTGTTTATTAAATTCAATATTTATATCCAATTTTGACAAAACGACTGATTTGTCGTCAAATGTAATAAACAAATGATTTTAAATGTATTTCTGTTTATTATATTTAATGTAATGAATCACAAAATCATTGAAAACATTATAATTGCGATGTTTTTGTTGTCCTTTTTCTCTATTTATTTATTTATTGTTTATTTTGATTATTAATACAAAAATTTATTAAATCATTGAATGAATGTATGTATGAATTGGTTTCTCTCGACTCCGATCTGAGTATTAGTGACTCACAAACACTGTCTCAACACTAACTGCGAACTGAAGGCCCAATCAATAGATAGTCGTTTGCCTCAAAACACCAATACTATCGACCATTGATTCCCAGTCTTTGCGATTATTCTTTGTTCAAAACACTGACAGAGAGGACGAGAGAATTTCGAAATGGCATAAAGGCATGCGTCAAATGATTCACTCCTACACTCACAGATGGTTCTGTGTCTCACACTTTGGTTTTGCACATTATTTTACAGTTCAGTCAACACAACAATCGAAAGTCAATTCCTATGGATTTAGAATACCTTTGCATACAATACACACTAAATCTTTATTTAGTTATGATTTTGAAACACTTTTTTGTTTCATAAAAAGTGAAAACTTTTGTTTAAATTCATTAACAATTGTTTCCAAATGCAGACAAACTCTCACTTGAGTTGTCTTCTAATCTCATAAGTAATTCGTATCACATATTAAACTCAAAAAAAATGATTTATATATAATTCAAACTCAGGTATAATACCATAAATCAAATAATGACCAAACAGTGAACATTTGATTCTCTGGGGGTTTGACCTAAAAAATGCTTTCAAAAAGTTAGACAATAGTGTTTAGATTTAGCCATAGAATCGATGGATGACTTATGCCCTCATCCCTACACATCATAGAAAGCGTGAATTATTAAAAAGCAGACGTAAACCCCAAATATGAGGGCAACTAATTATTGTATTTTTTAACATAGATCAAGAATTCAATAGAATATTAACTTGTTAATTTTTCAGAATTTAGAAAAGTATATTACAATTATTATTAAATTCTTAAATAATTCTTGTGTAGCGATGCGGAGGAATATTCCGACCTTAGCCCACATTGACATCTCTGGTTCAAAACAAATTTTAATTTTCATTGTCTAAAAAATAAAAAAAAAGTTCCGCTTTTATTCAAAACATTAACTGTTTTTGTATTTATTAATATTTAAAAATATTTATGTCATTTCAAAAACAAATAATTAAATAACTTTTGAAAAGGGTTTTTGACATTTTTATCATAGCATTTCACTTTTCTCACAAACCCTTAGCTATTAAAAAATGTATAAAACATTTGTTTTAAATTTCCAATTCATAACCAATTTTAATAACTATTCTAAATTTTGATTGCATTATACCATTTGCATTATAGAATAAGCTGAGCTAATTTAGAGGCCAAACACTTTAGTTAAAATAACAATAAAATCGAAATAATGTCATTGAAATTATGTCAAATAGAAAATTGTATCAATTTATAACTAACTTATTATGTAAATTAGTTGCAGACAATCAAACAAAAAACCCTTTCATCTAATTTATTGTTTTTAATAATCGTTAAATTCAATCAAAAGCAATAAAATTTGATATATATCTGTAACTTATATTGTTTTTGAATTTATTTTGAACAAAAAACTATTATTTTACTGAATTTATTTTTTTTATACAATAGACAATTATTACCCAATATATATGAACATTAATTGGTTGAACTTTAAAAAGGAAAATAAATTAATAATTTCCATTTCTTTTTGTAAATTAACAATAATATTGTTCAAAAAGCAATGAGAAGAACAATAAATTTTTGTAAATTTTAATTCAATTAATAAGTTTTACTCCATTTCTTTCGCAGAAAATTGTTTTACAAAAAATCATACAAATAGTTCCAAAATTTTGAAGTCTGCTCTTTATCAATGAGAGACATTATAAATTTTTCAGAATTACTTCGTTCCTGTCCTGTGCTAATAATTTTGACAAGTATATTGTCTTGTCTTGTCCTGTGCCTGTACTAGACCAAGACGGGACAAGACAGGAAACGAGACTAACTTTAGGTAGTCTAATTGAAATCTCATTAGATTGTTGACAACTACCTTGACTGCCCTGAAGGTTTTCCAAAATTGCTAATATGTCATAATAATATTTAAGTTAGAGTCCAAATCGGACTTATAATAGATGATTCTAACTTTTCCCTAAGGTGAAGCGGCCAGAACTCAAAAATAATTGGGCATGGTCGATCCGGAAATTATATATATATGTGTCAAAATTCTATTTAGATATAAAATTACATTAAATCAAAATGAGTTCTAATAAATAAAATTACAGTGAAATACTGTACTTTTCTAATATTGTATTAGAAATAACTTATTCATTAAAATACAGCGAATGGCATGTATTGTAAATACTTGACTTTCGGGCCAAATTTGGACCAGTATTTCAGATTCGACCCGGTCCAACTTTTAGAGCTATCCGACTTTTAATGGTCAGACCCGATCTGAGATTGATTTGGCTTGTCCCGTTTTGGACCTCTAACCTAGCTAGTAAGTATATTGTGCTCCCCGACCACAGACAGTACCGCTCACTCCTCGAGAGATCGCACAGGTATTGAAACACTGGGATCGAGACGTCTATTACAAGTCGATTGTTAATTAAGAAGAGACTGAACGCCGCGCGAGAGTCAACACAATTGTTTTGTTTTCGCCTTTTTTCCAATTCTGTATAAATAGACGACTCTTTCGTTAAATTCTTTGCATTCAGTTTTAGGCGTTGTATTCAAAACGCAAATCTCTTAAATTGTATTCCTTTTTATCGTAAAAAACCGTTTTGTATTAAAAAAATACTCTTATTTCGAAACAACCGTTAGTTTTATTTATTTATACATCGATTTGAAGCGGACCCCCTGTCCACTCCTACTCCTCGACCACAATATATTTCTATTTTTCAGAAAATCTGATTTACAATTCACTATTTTATAGAATTTAAATGCTCTCAATTCTGATTAAATGAGATTCATGATTTAATGAAACTTCATACAAATATTTCAATTAAATATACTTTAAATCCTACAAATTGGGTTTAACTTGTCAAATAGGCTCAATAAAAATCGGTTAAAAGGATGCTAAATATGTAATTTGTTTGCATACAAACTAGCGTTGTTAGTAGTGTAAATTACGGTAATTTACGTTTCGTAATTGATAAATTGTAGTTTATAAATTAATTGTTAGCCTAAATTATGACGAAATTAAAATTTCAAATTCTTGATTATTCATGAATAAGAGTTTTAATTAAATAAAATAGCGTTGATTTTTTGTAAAATATTATTGTTTACTAATTTCAAAACATTCAAGAATTCACAGAATATAAAAATAGGTTATTAAATAGAAGTCGAAAAGTTGGTCACCATTCAATCTTATTATAGATCTCAAAACTTTGAAATATCTAAAGAATTTTCTGATTTTTGTAATAATAGCAGTGAGAATGAATGTGATTTTATTTATAATAACTTAAAATTAATGGATATTTAACTAAATGTTATATTTCTAAATGATTATTTAATAAATTTATAAT
>JAQFXN010003142.1:0-11391 GCA_034693365.1 Liacarus xylariae | reverse complement strand
GAATTAAATTAATTATTCGTATATAATATATATATGAAAGCGTGGAAAGAGAACTATGCGTTAATGTGAACGCAAAAGCACTATAAGACTGTAAAACATTAACTAATAGTAGACTACAATCAATGTTAATTAAGTAATTAAACCAAAGTATTTATGAAATTGTAAATTAATATTTATGAATTTATAAATTATTAATCAATAAAAATTATATTTTTTTCGTAAAAATTGACTAAAGTTTAAAAAATTATTTTAGTTTAATTACTTAATAAAGAATTGATTGTTGTCTACTATTTGCTACTGCTTTACAGTCTTATAGCGCTTTTTTGCGTTCACATTAGCGCATAGTTCTCTTTCCAACCTTACATATATTAAACTATAGTAAATAACATATTATGCAATCGAAACCACAACTCTTGAAATCTTCATTCAGCAGAAATCAGAAATTAATGTATGAGTACTCCGAAAATCCAGATTAAATATTTGGAAAGAGTTGTGCAAAAAAAAAAATATAAAATGCAAATATAGATTTCAGTAATGCACTTTGAGTGGTACTTGAATTGTGTAATCATGGTCTTAAAAACTATCAATATTGAATTTTTTTTCTCTCTCTCTCTCTCTCTCTCACTCTCTCTCTATCTCTATCTGTTGCGAAATAGATTTAATGAAAACGAAATTTAAATTAAGTTAATTTAATACTCCTATACTAACCAATGGAGACTATAAATATCTATTAGAGTCTAGACTTTGGATTATTGAATTATGCAGAGATGTGCTCAAATGGGGGTTTAGTAAATGTAGACTAGTTTTACTATAGATATTATAGATTACACAACATGTTAATAATTCTGTAGAATGCTATACAAAATAAATAAATTGCGGTAATATTTTATTAAATTTAATCTAAAATAGGAATGATCAAGTGGTGCCCAAAATCCTTGATACAAAATTTAGGTTTATTCCTCGTACTTTTAAAGTCGGAGGTAAAATTTATTAATTAATTTATCCATTCATTCATTTTCGTGACCCCTTATCCTTTCGGGTGGGGGTTGAAGGTCAGCGATCATGAACCTCCATTCATATCCCCTAAATCGCATCTGAATCACCCTGACATTTATCAAACTTGATATACATTAATATTTTATAATCTTGTTTTAATTCTTGTTTGAATTCTGTGAAATTTAATAAAGAAATATGAGTTTTTCTATTATCATATCATACTAGATACTTAGTATAGAGATGTTCGCCATCATATTTTTGTATAGTGCAGAACCAATCTATACGTAGTGTCTAGTATGATATGATGGTAAAAAAACTCACTTGTATTTAGATTGCACTTGATGATCTTCCTCACTGTCACAATATTGATTTAAACTAGTAATATATTGCCTTTATCTTTAAAACCAGACGTGCACATATATATTTCAAGAAAATAAATATTCCTGTTGACTGATTATGAGCGCCCGTATATCTTATATTAGAAATTCATATCAGAGCCCAGTAGTATAGGGCAAGAATAAAATAAAAGGGTTCCCAACTTTAAATATAAGAATTCGGTTGAATTGGGGAGAAATTTTCAATCTCTTAACATAAGCTATAAACCACTTATTCTATATTTACAAAGTAAACACAATATTCTTATCCACTATTCACTACTCTATTATTAAGTGCAAAAGGCTTTTTTTCAATATCCACTCTCTTGTGTTGTATTGAATCCTTTAAAAGGAGAAGAGATGGAAGAAAATAAATAAAAATCAGAAAATAAATAGGAATTTGAGTCTCCATTTACTATTCGAAGTATAGATTATTAAAGACAAGTGTCTGAGTTCTCACAAACACAATATATATATCTGTGCACTAGTGGTAAGAGAAAGATAGAACAGATTGAAGAAGAAGAAGAATAAGAAGAAGAAAATAATCATTCATTTCTAAGAAATCTTATCTAAAATTCTTTAAATTTTAAGAATTAAATAAATATTAAGAACACATTTTCTTGTGGCTTAAAATTTATATAAATTTTTTATATAAAAAAAATAAAAGAACTCTTTTCTATTCTTTCTACAACAATATGGTTTAGAGTGCTAGACATGGGGGCGGGGGGAGGAGGAAAGAGCAACATAAATAGAAATATTATCCTGTCCATAGCCCGTTCCTTTTTAAACAGTGTTTATCAACTTATGAATCATTCCATGTTAGAGATGCTAAGGTTACTATTGACTGAATGCATGTGTGTTTGTTTCATTGACGCAATTGTACATGTGGTGGGGATTGAATGGGAAAATAATCATAAGTTGCAGGATTAAATTTTCTTAAGCACTAGAAATTCTAGCAATATCTGATAAAAACATTTTCTCAATCGATTGTGCAAGTCTTATTTAAGTGCATTCCCAGTGATATAACGATGATTCCAAAAAATATTCCTGGTTATTCATTAATAATATTGTAATTTTTTGATTTATAAATATTAAATTAATTTTTATTATTCAAAAAAAAAGTTTATTATTATTTGTATTTCAATTTTAGTTATATTTGTCTACAGTCTTCCAGATTTTAAAAGTTCCAGAGAAATGCTTTATTCTCACTCATTAGCTTTGAGTTTTTGTATTTGATTAATCAGTGATCGATAGACAAAATATCAATTTTAATTCAAGTCGAGTCACTCATAGAAGGTCATTGTATGAAAGTTTTTATTTTGAATTATTTGATATTAATGTTAATCTTTGGGTAAAAAATTAGTCAAATATAAAAACTCAAAGCCATTGAATAAGATTAAAGCATTTGTCTGAAAATTTTAAAATCTGGAAGATTGTATATACACTTTATTCGAATCCAATCCTACACTTTACTACTAACTAAATTCAACTCATTTGTTAAAAATCACACTAATTTTTGCATTAATCTTATTTTTATAACTGACTGTTTATCTATTGAGTGTTAGAAAGGTCTTCATAAAAGATAGGCCACTGTCCTGTAAATGAGAACCGTAGGTTTATAAGTAATAGACCTATTTTGGGAAACGTAGGATATAGATAGGGTGTAATGACATAAGATTTATATGAGAGTGAATATTTGAAGTTAAAACCCCCGCATCTAATGGTGTTTTAGCAATGTTAAATCTGTTAGTGCTATAATTAGTAGTAAATATATTTTGTTTATTGATATTTTTGCCTACAATATATATATATATATATTTGACCAAGATGTGGGTGTTGTACAGATTGTACTGTGTATTTTTCCTATTTTAATTTAATAATCAGCATTCAAGCCCAATAGCCATCGCATCTTCTAATTAACAATCTTTTTTGCGTCCTTTTGCTAATTTTGTTTTAATGTAATCCAAGTCTTAAGGATGTAATGAATAATTTATTTCAATTAAATTCTTATCTCATTTTCTTATAATTAATTTTGTTTTGTTCTCTCGTCTTCGACGTGATTGTGAACTAATTTGTAGCATAACTTCTAAACAAAGTCTGGAAGAGCTGATACCGACCTACCGCGAGATAGTAGAGGTGAAAGCGGGCGAAGAGAATCTGCCGATTATGTTGGTGGGGAACAAATGCGATGAGGAGAGCACACGCGAAGTGAACACTGAATACGCCAACGAAATGGTGTCTAAGATATTGAAGGGCTGCGGCTTTATTGAGACCTCGGCTAAAACCGGAATCAATGTACATGAAGCTTTTCAGGTGAGCGCACACACACCTACTGGCAGACTTGAGCAATTTATATGCTTCTGTCTATTTATGTCTGGTGAAAGTTGATATGTTGTCAATAAATTGTCTAGTTTCTTGGAAATTTGATAAACATTGAAACATGAAAATTTAATGTTTTCCTCCAATGAACTATTTAATAGCAGGAGAGTGTTGTGTTGGCAGAAGTGTGAAGATCTAAGATTGGAATTTTTTCTTTAAATTTTCGAAATAATATTTACAAATGGTAGTTTTTTAAAAGCAATAATTGTATTTTTAATCAGGATGCGCAAAAGGGTGTACTCCGATTTTCTTATATTTTGAGACTATGTAAGCATAGTTTCGATTACATCCATATAAGAATTAATTTTATAAATATCATAAATTTTAATAATAAAGAGTTTAATAGTGAGTATAACTTCCATTATTGATAATGACTTCAGTATATCTATATTTCATAGATATTATTAAGTTTTGAATAGTTTCTATTTGACAATGAAAACTACTTAGTATCATAAATTCAAGTAAGAACTTCTCCTATAAACATAAATAGAAGAAGGATTATAAACTTTGATATATTTTATTCGTATAAAAACTAATGTTTAAACTAATATCTATGATTGAAGTTTTCAGCCTAAATAGAAAACTTCTGGATAGAATTGATAGCATGCAAACATAGTCTCAAAATATAAGGAAATCGGAGTACACCTTGGAATAACCACCTTTCTGAGAAAATTATGACTATGGACAGATACCCTAAATTTGGGGTAAAAATGGAAAATACCTCAGTCTTCTTGATCCGTTTTTCCTATCCCTAATTTTAATGTATATGGTAAAATTTCAACACTCATAAAATATGTTCTAATTTACAAACTCTATTCAGACTAAATGTGCCTTGTCCATTAGCAAAAATTTAAATAACATCACCTAATTTTATCAAAATAAAATCAACTAGGTTGACAGTTTATAAATGCGGAAATGGGCGAATAGCTTGCGTACTACCAATGTCTTATTTATTAGATAGAAATTCTTTAATAATTGATTTACAAAACCACTTTCACATAATTCTTATTAATGGCACTCACGAGTAGTGGAGTTTCGCACCAAACCTATTGGTAAATGAAAAACAAAATTAGCATATTTTATGACATCAGATCTGTTTTGCATAAAAAAAAATTTCTATACATTTCCTTTCATTTTCACTTTATTTTATTCATTTTTTTTATAGAAGAGTAAATATTTTTCTGTGTATTAGAAAAATTAGATTTATATTTAAATTTAAATTTTTGTTTGATTACCAGGAGTTCTCTGTTGTGTGTATGTGTGTGTGTGTGTGTGTGTGTGTGTGTGTGTGTGTGTGTGTGTGTATTCGTGTGTGTCTCTCAAGTGTACATAAAATGTTACACAATATTAACTTTAACTGGAAAGCACACTGGCAAAATACAAAAGCACCTATTGATTAGATAGTTAATAAATAAATAGACTATTTTTTTCGAATAGAGAGAATAGAGTAGTAGAAGACATCTGAAAATTTCAAATGTCATAAGTAGTCCATAGAATTGATGCAATAAATCAATAGTGACATCACATGTTATATATATAGAAGAGTTATAATGTTCAAAAACTAAACTTTAAGCAAAAGGATAATTGTCTAAAGAAGTCCCAGCTATTAGTGGCTTAGAAAGTGTTCATTTAGTCTGCAATCGATGTCTCTATTTGTCGATTGCATTGCATATATATATATAAAAGTTGTGGCGAAAACATTTGCACAACTCTTTTCACACGCCCTCTAGAGGTTAAGAAAATTAATGGAAAATCGATGGCCAAAAAAAACAAACAGAAATCTTATTTAAATTTTTCTGTTCAAAGGAAATACGAATAAAATAGAAAGAGAACTAAAAAGGAAACTACAAAAAAAAACTACAAAAACTACTGTATATTAAACTCGTCAGTGAATGAATGGGAAGCAAAATAAAAAAGACAAAATTAAATTATTCACACAAATAGATAATATAATTTTTTTTCTATTTGGCCTAGATAATAATATTTTTTAAATATTTTGTTGTTGTTGAATTTTTTAGAATTCTTGGTTTCTTTTGAAATAATTTTTAAGATTAATTTGTTTGAGAATTTTCGATCGATATTTTTTTAAAACTTTAATTTTATGAAACTAGTCTATTAAGAAGATCTTTTCATATTGTTTTTTTCCCTGGTCTACTGAGTTAGACAGTTGCCTGATGTCAATTTGTAACTTAAAAAAATACTTAAATATTATCATGCTAGATTTGCAAGTTATCAATAAGCAGCTTACCAGCTATCAATTTAAGATAGCTTAAATTTGAAAAATTATTCACTTTCTTTGCTATACTCGTTATTGAAAGTGTGTTTTTAAAATGCAAATTCTTACATGTGATGCACAAGTTATTCGATATTAGAGAATCGGATTTAAATAATAAACCTGATAAGCCTGATAAACTCATCTTAATAGTCTTGAATTTGTGAGCTCGATTTTAGGTGCCCAAGATAAATGTTAAGGTTTTTCGTGTATAAGTCCTTTTTTATGGGGATTTTGTTCCTACACAAGATAGGATTTCAAATTAGTCAAAGCTTCCTTGGCAATATAATTAGACAGGCTAGATTACTCAATGCCATTAGTATATAAAGATTAGTTTCAATAGAACATTCAATCAGACATACAATAGCTGATCATATAGGAAAAGTTCAGTATGATATTATTTTGAAACTATTATTTTAGCCCGGCTTATATCACGAATAGGAATAAAAAAATCCTCAAACTTGTATAGTTAATATTATTAATATCAATTTAATAAACTAGACTGCCCACACATAGGCTTATAAAATTTCTCATGTTATTTAATATAGGGATAAATTTTTATCCAAAAAAAACATTACAGATTCCGTTAGTCTAACAGATTTTGTGGGAAAGGAATTATTTAAAATTGGCTTAAGTTGTATTGAAGTATAAAATCCTTAAAGTATTTTTATAATAATATTTTGTTTTTTTTTTGTACAGATCTTCTCAACAGAAATAATAGTTTTATAACTTTTTTTAGATAGTTTAATACAAACTATAATAACAAAATAGTTTTATATAGAATTTTGACGAATTTTATAATAGGATGTTATCTCATGTGTAAGTTTTATAATAGCTCTCTTCCTATACTACAAACCCAGTGCATTATGGATGAGCAGGCACATTTGTTATTAGTATAAGATAGAGATAAAGTAAGCAGATATAATTGAATTCTACCAAACAAAGTTAATTTTTCAGTCTTATTATTGTTCTTTTTTTGGGTTTTAAATTGGTTCCACACAAAAAATAATTAACCATGAGTGTAATTGTTCAAAATCTCAACTTTCTTAATGTTTTTTTTATTCTGTTGAATAAAACAATTGTTGTTGCGGTTGAGTAATAAATGCTTAGTGCCTGTAGTCCTGAATTTGATATAAGCAAACAATTTAATTTCCTAAACTGTATTTCAAATTAGCTATTTGCATTCTCAGCTATACAATATAGCATCAGTAGTATAGTTAGCCCGTTTGGCAGTGCTATTGAAAATTATATAGCTTCGCGCAAGATGCTAACTAAATAATTCATTATTCGCAGGGATAGTTAAACTCGAGGAAGGGTATAGCGAGGGTATTTTTTGAAAGCTTCTCAAAATACTAGCTGGATGTAAAATAAAAGGGGGTAAAAATTTTAGAAGAAGCTTGCATTGACTATAAAAGAAAGTGAGTATTTCTCAAAAATTTTGAAGACAGGACATTTTGGCTATAGGGAAGTGCTTTTTGCTTTTGATTGTTGCCAACTAGTCTAGAGTGACGTCACTCCTCAGTTGCACACAAAATAAATGACAGTTGAAATAGTATTAGCAGAGCTAGGATATAATTTTTAACAATATATGAGTAGAAAATACTAAGTAAAAATATTTTTTAATAATAGTTATAACAAATAAATAGTTTTTCTTCCGAATGTATGCGTTTGTGAAGAATTAAATTACTTTTATTATAACCTTTAATAATTAAATATTCTTTTCTGTTATAACTTCTTCCAAAATTATTTAAATTACAAACAATTAGTTTTTCTATTAACTGTTTCCATATGTTTATTGTCTCTAATAAATTTGTATTAAATCACTTTTAAAATCTAAATTAGTGTTATATCTGCATTCTTTTAGATTAAGATAAAATTTATATCACAGGTGTGATTAATTTAGTTTGTGACTAACATTTGCGAATATCAATGTTTAAGTTTAGAATCAATTTTATTAGTCATCTGTTTTTATTGTTATTTATAATTTTTTTAAAAAATATTTTTACTTAGTATTTTCTACCCATATATTGTTAAAAATTATATCCTAGCTCTGCTAATACTATTTCAATTGTCATTTATTTTGTGAGCGACTGAGGTGTGACGTCACTCTAGACTAGATGGCAACAATCAAAAGCAAAAAGCACTTCTCTATATCTCCCAATTGGCTGGCTCTGCATTATTAGTGATCTCAGTCTACTTTATTACTGTAGACCAATGCTGGCATTTCAGCCTTTTACATTGACTTATACATTATATTTGACTTAACTTCAGACGTTCACAACTATCATGAATAATAATAGGGTTGATAAGTACATTAAATATTACAAATATGACCTATGTTTGTTTTATTAGTCATAATATTTGTGAATGTCCGGCGTTAAGTCAAATACCATGTATAAGTAAATGTAAAAGGCTGAAATGCCAGCAATGCTGTAGACTAAAAAATACTCCCCAAATGCCACTTTCCTGTATATCAAAGCACATATCGATAAGATTGCCTCAAACCCAATCAACTTGGTATTGCAGCCATGCCAATCATTTATCCAGGGTTTAATGTTAAATTAATTCAATTATAGTTGACAGTGGAGGGACATGAACCTGCACTATAACACTCCTGCTATTAATTCGACACAGACGTCTCAATTGATTCCCAGACGTCTGCACAGAGCACAGGATGTTTTATTTATCTAAAAAAACAAAATCTCATTGTATAAGAGCATTAAAAAATTTTCATTTTAATTAAATGAATATCTCTTTTTTTCTCTCTCTTTCCATTCAATGGCTTCAATAAAAAAAACACACAAAATATATTATAGGAATTGCTATCACTGGACAAGAGTCGTAATATGTCTTTGCGAATGGATCTGAAGAAGACTCGGTCGCAGATTAGGAAAGAAAAATTAAAGGGTCACTGCTCTCTCATGTAGTGACCACTACTACCGTGTGCAAAAGAACAAGTGCGCCGCGGGGAGAAGAGTGGTCGGTCCTGTCCGGGTGGGGGGGGGGAGGGGGAAACTCATCGCCTCATCGGATTTGTGGGCGACATTTCTATATATATCTATAAACATATATATTTTAATCGTGTGATCGAAAAACAAAATCTATAAAACCAAACAAAAAAACTACTGCAAAGTATTTAGAAAAAAAGTTGTTTTAAGTTAAGTCTGAGTTCAACAACAAAAAACATATATAAATATAAAATTTTATTATACATTAGAAAACATTATCAAAACACAAATCACCATATATTACAATACAATACAATACCGGAAAACAAACATTACTTTTATGCAACAAAAAGTATATTTGAATATAATTTATATATAATTTGAAGCGAAACTGAAAATTAAAAATTTAATTTCAGCTTTTCTTTATTGTTAATTTAAAACAAAAAAAAAATAATCGGGGATCTGGTATTTGGTAATTGGAGAGAACCGGTAGTTTATTTTCTTTTATTGTCAATTAGAGAATGAAAAAAATACATAAAATGTTCACTAATTTGTATTTTGAAAACTGTATATATATTTATATATGGCTTTCGAAAAGTGCTTTTTTCTTCTAATTCTTCTACTCATTAATCGTTAGCTTTTATTTGAATTTTTTTTATAGCTGTGAAGCAAATTAATATATAAATATATAGAGAATTTAGTATTATTTCTAGTCTTTAGTATAATAAAAATCAAAAGTTGAGCTTAATTTCA
Source organism: Liacarus xylariae (assembly GCA_034693365.1). NCBI lineage: Eukaryota > Metazoa > Arthropoda > Arachnida > Sarcoptiformes > Liacaridae > Liacarus > Liacarus xylariae. The sequence continues at coordinate 1,669 of JAQFXN010003142.1, read as the reverse complement.
AAAAAAAACTTTACTTTTGATGACTTTTTTGTGTGAAGACATTAATGATATTTTTTTTTGTTCACACAAACAACTAGTGAGACATTGATTTTAATTTAGTGAACAAACAATTTTTTCCATTCCTATCTGTCCCTTCTTTCTCTCTCTCTCTCGAGTCGAACAACACTTTTGTCAGAATAAGCGCATAGAAACAATACAGGGTCAAACTGAAATAACATCATTTTGCTGCTTCGCTACTATTTGTGTTCTGGTTATTAATTTCCAGGCAGGTTGTTTATTTTGTTAACAAACTGTCCATTATATAATTTATAAATACAGGTGGAGGATCATTTTGAAATTGAACACCATCTACAACCTTTGATCATGAACACTATATGAACAAGTGATAACTGGTTGTAACTGGTGTCCAATTTAAAATTATCCTGTACAGTACTGTACACTAATGGTCAAATCTTGTGAGCTTGATTGTTTTTTTATGTAATGTTAATGCTGACAAGAGAATGCACAATTTTTAGCATAAAGGATATTGCAGAAAAGTTACCAGGTCTCACTATAAATCACCAGGGATGAAAATCACTTCAAATTTACAAGACATACAAAATAAAAAATACTTCTTGAAAATAATATTAACAAGATCATAAATGAAAACGATCCTGCTTAGCTCCCGATTTTAATCAGACCCAAAAAAAATAATACAATTTAAGATAAAAAAGAAAACTTTTTTTTAACAAAAACTTAAGTAAACTTTTTCTTATGTATAAATTTTTAGAGACAAGAGTTCTCAATGAAAAAACATAATAAACATATAAAAAGAAATTCAATCAAATTTTCACAACAAAAACAAGAAAATCAAACCTTAAGTACTAAAATGATTTCATTTCATTTCTAACTTACTTTTTTTAGCTTTTGGTTAATATAAAAGAAAATTTTTAATTAAAATATTTAATTTCTTTTTTTCGAAACAATTCTATACAACGAATCATTTTCGACAAAACTCGTGTTTAGGAAAGGGTGAAAATTAAGATATTTTAAGACATAAATTTCAGTTAATTAGCGCTGATTGCACTAGAGATTCACCATAAATTAACAATGCTAAGTAAATAAGCAAGCTAGAACATGCTGAAACTTTTAAGATTAAATCTAGCAACATTGATTTCAAAATTATATTTTTCTAAAAAAAAGTAAAAATTAAAAAAATTATATATAATTAGTGTAAAACGTCTAGTCGTCTGACTTGTTATCTAATATTAAAAATATTATATATAATAATAAATATAATAAAAACACGAGTTTTATCATTCAATTCCAATACCAGATATTCCTTTTATAAGTATTAAAAAAATACCAACAATTAAAACAAAAAAAATATTACTTAATATTATGTATATTAAAGACTAACGAAAACAAAAGGTTAATATAAAAAAATGATTTAATACTTAATTTATAGACAAAAAAATATATATATTATTATAAATATATAAAGTTATATATAGTTCTGTATAACAACTATCTATTCTAGTTGTTAAGGGTTATAGAAATAATGTATTTAATATATTATATATACTGTATTACTATTAGACCCCGACAAAAAAGGTATATCATATATAAATTACTACAATATTTCTATAACACAACACACATCACTCATACAATCAATCATTAATATTAC
>JAQFXN010003141.1:0-11397 GCA_034693365.1 Liacarus xylariae | reverse complement strand
AGGCCGAGGCTCATAGAGGTTAGGCCCAGGCCCAAGCCCAGGCTCGTGAAATATTTACAGGCCGAGGCCCAGTACACCAATTATTTGAGCCTAGGCTCATGAGGCCCAGGCCCAGGCCGGTGATTTTCGGGCCTGTGCTCATCACTATTTATTTCTATTGACTTAAAAGTCAAAAGTCAAGTTGATTTGAATTGAAAAGCAAATCCTATTCCTCTTTAAACTCATTAACAAAACCATTGATACGCAGGCCTTCAAACATAACCTTTGGCCAAGGCTTGAATACATGGATAGTGTATTCAATCATAATGTGGTTAATAATTATTAATTGTGGGACAGAAGGATAGGAGAGTTATAGGTTTGGGGTTTGGATAATATGTTGAGATAAATAAATAACAGCAAAAGATAAATATTGTTGTGTTGCTTAAGCTCTTAAAAATTGAAAAATTTGATCATTAGCGCAATTTTGCATAATTTTATAATTTTTTTAATCATCAAAAATATTTAATTGAATAATTGGAAAAATATTATTTTCAAAAACGAATTTAAACCATATTTAAAGCTTAACACTACTAAATGTAATGCCAGTGATTGGGAAAGGCTTTAGATATTCCTCTATTGACTCAATATTTTAAATTCAGATAATCTATTGTTCATATAACGTAATGTCTTATTATAAATAAAAGGCTGAGTTGTAAGTCCTATCTAACGATCGGCTGTTGTATACCCCTCCCCCACCCCCGCACATCATAAAACGAAATAAAAGTTTATATTACCGGTTAAATTGGAATAAAAAAAATATCCTCTCTTTGTATCACTGATTGCAATAATTTTAACAATTATTTTAATTTCTATTAATTCTCAAAAGTGTATTCAAAAAAGTTATTACATTTAATCGTTTGTTAGAATTAATTTATTTTTCTCTTAAGTTTTGGTGTTTTTTAATCGAATTAATCTATAAATGAATTTTGATTTATTAATAAATTCCCATTTATTTGAAAAGAGACAAGAATTTAATTCTTTATAATGATCTACAAAACCACTAAAACCCCAAACCAATCGTTAAAAGTTAGAAAACTTTTTGTTTTAACTCCCTTTTAGTCTTAGTTTTAGTTTATCTGCAATTCATTTGCAATCACTTTAACGATAATTTGAATCATTTTTTATTTTCCTACTCTTTCTCTCGTTTTTTGTTTAACTCAGTTCTTAATAATGAATCGGTTTGTGGCCAATCGTGTGAGTCTTCGTTGAGTCCAATCAATGTTCTAAACGCTCTCAGAGCTCACAAGTGGACCATTTCTAATGAAGAACAGGTATAATAGCGATCGATATTAAGTAGGCTTTCAATACTGTTTGCTCTTATGTATACTTATCTATGATATAATTTTTGTTTATAATTGATTTTGTCTTTGTGTCCAATTAAGGACGCATTCGAGTTATTCAATGTTCTCACTCAGACATTAGAGTCGGAATTGTATTCATCGCTTCCCGTCTACTCTTTAAGGGACGCACTATTAATAGAGGTCTGTCTAATGAGTTCTCATTTTTATTGTTTTTCTCCATTTTTTTGTTTTGAATTTTTTTTATTATACTTTTGTTCGTAAAAACAAGTTATGAAAATTGATGAGACGTTTCTGAATATATTATTGATGTTTAGGAGCTTATCAGCGATGCCTCACCTGAAACAAGTCCCTCAATTCACACGCGAGGCTCTCATCTGAATTCCTGTGCGAGTAATCGAATCGCAAAGTCATTGCCGACTCGAGGAATGCTCGCGAGTCAGCTATACTGCAGAAAGTGTTGCCATAAATATCCGCTACATTTGGACACATTCGACACCATATCTCTAGTTATGCCCAATAATGTGTTGGGAATTCCAATTCAATTACACGACTGTCTCAATAAGTTTGTTTCCAATGAAATCATACACGAAGTCCGTTGTGAGACATGTATTCGGAATACTTCACAATTGGACTCCAATAGGAAGTCTGCTTTCATCAAAAAGTTGACGTTCGCTAAAATGCCTCAACTCTTGTGTCTTCACATCCAACGACTCGTTTGGTTAACTAATGGACAGCCAATGAAACGGTGCGAAAATATTATTTTTCCTGAATATCTTGAAATGGATTCCTATGTCTATAAGTCTCAGAAGTGGAGCAATGAATTAAGTTCTTTGACATCTATTGGTTTGATTGGCGGCGCTTCCACTCCAGTCAAGACAACGACTCCAGTGATAGACCCGTCTCTCAGCGCTGACCTGATTTCGGTCTCCAATTCACAACTGAACACAAGTGATCACTCATTTGGAGCTAAATATAAGTATAAGTTATGTTCAGTTATAGTCCATTTGGGAAACGCCTCTTCCGGTCATTTCGTTTGCTATAGACGAGGAACGGGAACACAGAGTCAGATATGGTATTACATCTCTGATACGAATGTACTCGAAGTGAGTCTATCAGAAGTGCTGAACAGTTCTGCTTATATGCTATTCTATGAGAGGATTAAGAATTTTTAAATTTCTAACAATTCTAATGCTTTTATACGATTTGTTGTTCTCTTAATCACACAATCGTTTCTATAATAATTGTACTTTACTTTGTTTTACTTTCTGATCTAATTTTAGTTATTGTATAAAATTTTGTTATAAACAACGCATTAATTTGTTAAAAGTTTTTGCTATAAATAATTAATTTAAGTGTAATATAAAGAGATTTCTAGTCATTATGTAATGAATAATCTTAGAAAACATCCATCCATTATATTAATGGATAATTAGTTTATTATATCAATAGAATGTTATTTCAGTGACAGACTCTATAAAATTTATTGATTGGAAATTTTTTATTATTGTATAAATGATTTAAACGATAGAATTTAATTAAATTGATTTTATTGTCAAATCTCATTAAGTATTTAATCAATTTGTCTCAGAATATGAGTCTATATCACAGGTAAATAATAGTGTGTTGTGTTGACGAATGCCTAATAAATTACAAACAGATATTAAATTAATAATGATATTTGACAGATGAGTCCAGTATTGCCGAAAACTTCAACATTTAATAATTGTTTTATTTAATTATGAACACTATTATTATTATTATTATTATAATTCAAAAGGTTGTACTGTTTTTTTTGAGTTAATGTTTTCAATTCAATGCACAAATATTTGCCAAAATAGCAGTCATTTGAGATTTTATTGTAAGCCATAAAACACATTAATAATAATTTTTGGTCCAATTTCTCGAATTAGTCTTTTGTATCGAAATATTCTGTGTTTTTATGGCCCAAATGTTTTGTCACAGATTGGAAGGGCTGACCAGAGCTGTAGGCACAGAACCATTTTCACTACTAATCAGTCCAATCAAATAATTGGATTAATTAATTAGACTGAAGTAGTCTTGAACTGTCAAACCCTCATCTCATGTGACATCGTATGCCTCTGTTGGTGACCCAGTGTTGCCGTATTGCCTCCTGTGTTGATCACATTAACTGTGGCCACTTTATGGTCACTTCGCGGTAAAGTTCGAACCGAATTGCTATGGAACGTACTGTTGGCCATGGATACGTGTGCCATTCGATTGGACTGAGGCAGAGGCACATGACATGATAGTGGTGTTGGCGGTTCTGCACTTATTAACATAGAATTGTGCGAATGCTTTTGACCAGTGGTTGCCATTCCGGGCACGTAATCACTTTGTATAGAGTTTGCGTGCAAATGGACTGTAGCCGGACTGCCCTCAATGGGACCCGAGTGGTGCTTGAGTGGCGAATGAGAGCTCGGGTTCTTTGTCATACTTAACTCATCCATCTTTTGTACCTTTAAGTCAAATACAGTTTAATCAGTACTCAATCTCTCAATCATTGAATGAGCGAAAAGTTAACTAAAAAAGTGGTTCAAAAACATAATAAAAAGCTGTGAATTGAATAATACAATAGAAGAGCCCAAACCTGATAGTTCTTTCGTATGAGTTTGGCTTCCAATCGATTTTTGTCCCTTTGATAGAAGACTCCGGCGAAGACCAAAACGTTTAGTATTAATAGAGAGCAACCGATGGCAATGGTGACGGAGAGGGCAGTGGAATAGCTTCCCTGTTGGACAATCATAGAAACGGATGCATTACTTGGGCTAACATTTGTTTTGGCAGTTCCCGAATCTAAGGCACTTTGTTGATGGGTTTTATCTGCCAATACCGGTGCTGTGCTGGTCGGTGTCGAATACAAATGACTCGAGTTATGTGTGCTATTGACTACTGACACAACATTTGGACCAACAGTTGCATCAATATTCATATCAGCACTCGATTGTGTTGTAAAATAATGGCTTAATGGTGTCGGAGCTGTTAGAGAACCGGCGCGTATCACACCATCATAGCTAAGAGGGTCGTCGTGTGCCTAACGGAAAGGGCAATAATATAGGCTATAATTGATTCTTTCATTAATGCTTTGTGTCATTCATTTCTCTTATTCTCCGCTCATTATTATTACACTACAGTATAATCTCTCGATTCATATTCTTTACCTCTAATAAATGGTGTTCTTCTGCAGACGATGGGCCGGGAGTATGGAGTTGTGGCAACAGATTAAGCCAATATGAGAGTCTGTGCGCGTGATAATGATCTCTAGTCTTGGGCTTCATTGCTATGGAATAAAAAAGAATATAATGTCATATTATATTCACTCCATTTACTCGTTTTCCCTACACTACTCTACACTACAGTATAGACCGATTCAATTAACTCAGGCCTAACTCTCACTATTAATAGCCTTATATTCTCTGTTCTCTGTATTCAATAATTAGTTCTTAATTTTTAGAGATCTTATGTTTTTTGGGGTTATTTATACAATAAATCATTAGTTTTGATAAATATCTCTTCCGAAGACTAATTTGAGTCGTTATGCACTCGAACTAAGATTTATAGCAAATTCATGACAACTATTAATAATCGAAAATGTCTTCAAATAAATTATTTCAGTCTTTGTTTGTATTGAATGAGAAGTTGTATTATTAATAATATTATTATTCATAGAGTTTGGAGAAGGGATTGAGTGCTTTGAATGTTCAACAAACTATAGCACATTACCAATGGTTAAATACTGTTGTTGGATGTCGTCATACTGAGGCCATTGCACCCGTGCTCCTGTGCCTTCTCTCGCCTTAGCACTGGTGGCAGTCCTTTCATCGCTGTTCGGGTTTGTGTTGGGATCTCTGGTATATGTATTACAATAAAAGCAAACAAATTGAAACGTCGAACATATGATTAATGGTAACGAATAGGACTAAGGACTGACATATTTGTCTAATAAGTTAAGTCTTTCACCAACTCTTACCCAGACTTAGCAAAGTTAGTCCAATATGTCATTACTGTTTCCGAGAGAGCACTTTCAGCTCTGGAGTAGTTGCTGGAGAAGAAAGAGAACTGCATTCCGGAGAGGAGCGGTGCCCCAAACAGATAAGCCAAGTCTTGGCCGTGAATACAACCGGAACGGGAACTGAAATCTCCCTCTTCTGTCTGATAGGCAAAGTTGTAGAAATAAGTACTCTTTCTGACCCTCGAGTGCATTAGACCGGCCCTTATAATGGGGGCCACAATCAATGCATCGCCGAATGAGTCAGCGATTGAGTCGAAAGTACTGATGGGATGGAGTGCTGGACGCGTCCAATCGGTATATTCATTGACTATCGTTAAGAATATTTCCTATGAATGACAGACAAAGCATTTGAATGAAGTGTAGAAGAAATGATAGGAAGAGAAGAGGAAAATAAACTTTTTTCAATTCAAAGGCAATGACTCTAATCTCTATTACTTGTAAGTGGAATGAGAATAGATTTCTGACGAGAGTTCGCAATAGCCTATCCCTCCTCTGCGGATCGATGCCATGGCGTTCGTCTTGTGCTGTGAACTGATTGTATGCCTCTATTTTGGTTACGCCGAACAGCAAATCGTAATTTGCATAAAATGAGTTGTAATCAGACATTAGAACTGTTGGATCGTTGGGAATAACTATGCCATCGATGACGGGTCCGAATGCAGTCAAATGAGTTGGAACTTTCAGATCCACAGCAATGATATCTTCAGCTGATCTCTGGCGCAAACAGTCAACCATAACAGCATTCTTGTCCGGTTCGTCGGGACAGCGCAGAGCTTTAGCTAAATTTCTTGAATGAATCACTGAATCCGAAGCTATAGCCCAGGGAGACAGTGCTGAACCGCTTTGCATAATTGCGCGATGAAATAGCCCTATAAGTGATTTATCGATTAGAGTGTCTATGACTACAACATCTTTGCAAATAAGAAAACACTAAAGAATATGTGTAAACCTCTGGCCATAGGCGATAGCATTAGGAAGTTGACACAGGCAGCCCCGTGACCGTGGCCTATGATGGTCACGTTGGTCTCATCGCCGCCGAACTCCCTAATGTTCTCCTGAATCCAGTGCAGGGCCGCCACCTGATCCATAAGACCAAAATTACCTCTGGCTGTGCCGTCAAGTGATGGAAAGAAACCTTAAATAAGGAAAATAACTAGAGATAAGAATCCATTGAAAAGAATTGATTTCCAAATAAGAAGCACTAAAACTACTGATCGATTGAATTATAATATAAAATGACATAAATTCGTCTTATTTTCAGACTCTATTATAACCCATAGTATTATTATATACTATTCTTATAATAAGATAAGTATTTTTTTAAACGAAAAGATTTCTAAATAAGAGGTCAAATGTTTTTATATATGCATTCAATTCATCAAAAATTCTTCTATGATTTGAGTTCGTTATGCATTCATTCTTCGCCGCAATCTCTTTGAATCACAATTCACTTCTGCATTGGTTTTATATACTCTTTAACTGACAAAACGATCGAATGAATTCTTGAACATTATATTCTTGCGATGTATTTGTCGTTCTTTTCATTTTGTCTTCTTTTTTCATGTCATTCTCCATTCAATTTGCATATGACTTGAGGAGTGACTCAATTCATATAAACATATTATGGATATACGGCATGTATTATGGAATAAAGACAATAAGCGCTGACAAGAATCCATCCAAATGTGAGACAAAACAGTACAGAGTTTGGCTAACAATAAGAAACAACACAAGGATTGCAGCAGAAAAGGCAAAAACGACACATTGAGAACATCTCTTCCATACGATATTCCAACCACTGTTCGACTCATCTTATGATCGGCTAATTTGTTGTACACTTCACGGGTCCTTTTGACAGTTTGATAGAGACATTCAGTTTCAAGAAATAACAAGACTTATAATCGATTCAAGTTTTCTCCAATTCATTTACTGAATCAAAAGCACTAAACATTCAATAAAATTTATTTTATTGTATTTTTATTTTGAATTCTGTATAATTTTTATGCTAACGAAAGCAATCTTTCCTAAAATTCTCACATGAATTCTACACAGCAGACCGATACCACTAAACTTAATTAACAAAAAAGCTAATCGGCATTAAAGCAAAATTAAAATAAAAGTTCTCTCCATTAATGTTTGTGTAAATAAATTCTGATCTAATGATTATGTTCGGGTTTTTAAACTAATTTCTTTAAATAATTCCTAAGTAAAAAAGAGATCACTTTAAATATTGGAGAGAATCTTGCTTACCAAAGTGAAAATTGTAATAATTATAATACAGTATGCTGATTGTAAACATATTTCATTAAATAGAGAATAAAAATATATGAGTAGAAATAAAAGTAATATTTATAATGACCATTTTATTATATTATTTATTACTTCCATACTATTATTTATTAAACTTCCAGAACATCATGAGCAAATTTAGGAATTAATTATAGGTACACATCAATTTCTCAAAAACTACCTTATTTTCTCACTCTAATAATTGACTCATCTTAAATTCTTATTACAAATATATGGGATCACATAAAAAACCATACCCACAAGTAATGTTTCCCGGTTCATGATCATGAGTTAAATATTATAAAAATTATAGTGCATCTAGATAAAGGGGAAGAAAAAGGAGTGCCCCCTAAGGAATGCAACGTTTTTATATCAGCTCATAAAGTCAGTAAGTTGAATATATTTACTGCCCTGATTATTGCTGATTATTCTACTTATATCTGTATATTAATAGGGGATTTTATATTGAATGTACCTAGACTCATTTATTTTATTTTTCAAATAGAAATTATCTTAGACTAAAGTATGTCATAAATTCTGTCAAACTTTTCTTGTATACCCTAATTAAACTAAGGTAGCTGAAATAATAGTCTAAATCTGTTAAATTATCAAAATTTTATAATTTAGCAAAATATAGTAAAATAATGATTTATAACTAAAAATAATCTAAATGTAAAGAAAATATGTTAATCGGGATATTTTGCATAATAGATCAAGTTCAACTATAATATTCAAAATCTATGCTGTAGGTTTTATGAATTATTTAAATAATCACATATCTATTTGAATTATTCCTCATATTTAACCTGAATATTGAAAGAGGAGTTAGATGTTAATAGTTTTTTGTATTATTTAATTTTTCAAAGTTTTCTTTTGAGATTATGATTAATCGATTGTTTGTAAGTGACTGAGAGATGAAAGGGAAAGAAAGAGGGAGGGAGGGAGGGGGAGAGAGAGAGAGAGAGAGAGAGAGAGAGAGAGAGAGAGAGAGAGAGAGAGGGAGAGATTAGTGGAAAGCAAGACTACATGAAAGTAACATTAAAAACAAATAAGAGTCTGTTTAAGACAACAAAAACATGCAGAACGTGAACAAAAGTGATGCCATCACATCACTATTGGATGCACAGAACGGTTAGATGAGATAGAGTTTAAGCTCAAACGTTGTGTGCAAATAGAAAATAATTAAATAACCGCAAGTTCACAAAGCAAAACACACTGGAGGCTGATTTGCAGCCAAAATACCAGATAGTTTAGACTTTGAACAGGAAATTGACAAAACGCAACAGCACTTCATGCAACTGACTGGTAGTGAGTTTTATATAAGTTTTTATGCGTATAAAAACCACTATTTACACAATAAGTACTTCTTCTCTACAATTTTTGTAATGCATTTAAGCTTTAAAGTCGTCGTTCAATATATGAAAAGCAAAGAAAAGGAGAAAAATCCAATTTTGACAGTATTTTCATATTTTTTTAGCAATACTTTTAATGTTTTATTAGTGGTGTTTATATGTGTTTATTTGTGAGACACAAAGTTTTGATAAATCATTTTGAAATCATTTATTTCTGCAAAAATAAATATAATTTATGACTTGATTTGTTTGCAGACAAACATCAGAATTCATTTTTAGGAAATATACTTACACTCACTTTGTATATCGATTTGACTTTCTATATACAACTCTAACAAAAATTGTATTTATTTCAATACTTAAGAAAAAAAGAAGAGACGAAAGAATTTTTTTCATACTTAACACAAAACACAAGAAAATTGCAAAAATAAAATTATTCTCTTCTCTAAAATGAAAAGATTGATTGAAATTGAGTTTTAGAGTGAAAATGACTTACAGTAAGCTATTTAGACATAAACTCAATTCTCATTATATTAGTTGATATCAATAGTGAATATAATTCACTGAATAAGATGTGAATAGAATTAATATGAATGCAAAGAATTTCTGATTGGACTTAAGAAAGAAATATATAAACGAATGAAAATTTTGAGTTTGAATTAAATAATTGATAAGTTAATCATCTTTTTGTTAATAATGTTTTGCGTGCGTTCTTCAGCTCATAATAAAATTAAATATATATTTAAATCATGGCTGGAGTCACGACACACACATGTATTACTCTAAGCGACAAAATAAGCCATATTTGGTATCTCTCCTGACTGTTTGTTCACAATTTGATTTGATTCAAAGTGAGTCAACCTTTATGTTTGTGTTATCCAATTCTATAGATGTGAACTGAACTGACAGGACAGGCATGAGAATAGAATTCATTTGATCGCTAACTATCTTATCCTACATTTAGATGTGAAGTAAGCGAAACGACTAAACATTAAATGAACGTTTGTGTCGCTCACCTAAAACCCCAATCCTATAATTAATGGTGACGACCACTAAGTTGGCATAACTGGCCAAAACTGATCCGTCATAACTCGATCCAGAGTTCCATTCGTATGATTCTCCGTGAATGAACATAAGCACAGGCAGACGAACCGCTTCTCTTCCAACTGTTAAATATATAAAATATGGAATAAATAATTCGATAAATAAACAGAACCTCTATTCAGACATATATGAGATATAAATTATCATTAATTCTATACTATCTTTGTTATCGAATTAACCAAGATAAAAATACTTTGCCAATTGCGTATAGGGTGAAATTCTAAATTATCAATCTGTGGAAGGATCAATTTTCTAAGGATACCATTATCAGATTTTGCAAAAATATGCAAATTTCAAAAGCGATTGCTGAATTATTAGCAAACATGGTTAAACTTCATTGTCTATTTGAAGCCCTAACAATTCTTTAGGAGAGGGAGTGGAAAGAGAGCCTCAAGGGATGAATATACAGAATTTATATATCTATATATATCAACAAATATAATGTATATATACGTATAGTATATTATTATTTATTATTATGCAAACAAAAGCCAGAATCACACACAAAATCAATGAATTGCTGTGTATTCTGTATTCTATACTCTTATGGCAAATGTGTTTCAATATTAGCCAATACTGAACCAAACATTACAGTTAACAGCGATGCTCTCAAACTGCAAATATATTGTTGAGAAACTCTATTGATATTAGATTCTATTATGAGTCCGACATTTAGTTTTATATAAAACATTTTCATTTCTATTGAGAAAACCTAATACATGACCCAAACATTTCATACTAGAACTCAAGCAATAATAGCAAAGAATTTATTTGTTAAATAAAAGAAGTAGTGAAGGGTTAAGAGTGGTCTCTCATAGTTAGTTCTCTCAACACTACAGTATATACAGCACAGTATGCCATCAATCAAATTGGGTTTCGTTTTCTAATCCTTTATAACAAATAGTTTGACATTAAATCATATGTTTTTCAATTAACGTATATTATTATTATATACGTATTGTAAGCCTATTTTTTCCTTCTTTACTCTTAGGTTTAATATGAGGAAACCTAATGTGCTTTTGAGCTTCAATTGTTTGATGCAATTATTTTTTCTTTCCTTTTCTTCTTTGAATTCCATATATATTTTCGACTCTATTAGTCAGTATTGACTAAAACTCAAATACGAGCCAAACAAAGGAGGATTTGCTGTTTGAAAACTGAACTCAACTATGGATATGGACTGAACTGAAGTGCAATTCGAGAAAACAAATGCCGTAACAAAGTTTTATATCTACACTAGTTTTCTCCTGTTTGTTTATAGAGAACATTTCACTCCACTCCC
>JAQFXN010003140.1:0-11397 GCA_034693365.1 Liacarus xylariae | reverse complement strand
GGTGGGCAGCGGTGGAGGAGTGGATGTGCAAACGAATCTATATACTCCTTTTTTCTTCGAAAGCGGAGTTAAAAATTGATTAATTTTTTGATAAATGTTTGTAATGAAGTGGGCTTTTATTAGGCGTTCCAGTAAGTATAAAGAAGTTCCAGTAAGAAATGGGCTTTTATTAAAGCCACGGTAGTAATTTAAGCATAAAAACAGGTTAATTTTTCTACAATTTACTAGCCATTGGTATAAACATCACAAATACCAGAAATCAAATTTAATAATTTCATATAAATTCATATAGAGTTCAATTTACAATGACACATTCTATTGTCACGACTTTGTGATTAATGTATTTCTACATAAAGATCAAATCATTATTTTTTTGAAATTATCTCCTGGTTTTACACTTGTTATGCTTTTTTCTTGTTAGAAACATCGTTAGCTTTCAGTACCAAACCATACATTTGCTTCTTTTAAAGAAATTCTAAGAAGGAGTCTATGGAACGTGAATTTAGTTTATTCCCGTAATCTTAACACGAGTTTTAGTGTAAATTCAATTTTAACATTATTACAATAATTTTGTAAAAATATAGTCAAATAAAGAAATGCAGTTTACAAAATTATTGAACTAACCAGTGATGTTCTATGCCATTCTAGATCAGATAAGCTTTCACATTGGGTAACACAAACTCTTTTGTATTCTAATTAAATCTATTGAGTTTGTGTTACTTAATGTGAAAGCTTATCTGATCTAGGATGGCATAGAACATCACTGCTCTCAACTTGAATGAGCTTTTTTATACTAAAACTTGTGATAATATTAAATAAGAAACAAAATTCATGTTTCATATGTGAAACTAGATTTCCAAATACTGTTTTTGAAAAAAAAGATAAATCTTTTCAAAAATTTTAAATTACTATAGTTTATAACAGGCCTTGCCTTGAGGTTAGGGATTCATAATTTGCACAGGTCTGCTGTGCCACCTCAAAAGTTGTGCCATAAACATATGATTAAAAGAATTGGTGGAATGTCAAGAAACCTATGCACATCGATAGAGGTCATTCTGAGTATGGCATTTCTTTGCAAAATTTCCTAAACCTTGGTATGTAGTTACTAGAGGGCGCTAAAATATATAGTTTAAATTACTTGAGATATCGATTCTGACTAATTCGCACATGCTGAATCAATTATAAATAGTCTCGAACTCGAAAACAAACTAATTTGTGAGATAAAGAGCGCTAAAACTAATTTGGTACTCGAAGACCACAATTTCGATAGTTTTTACATTTTTAAGAATGAAGTATTCAATATTCGATTCAGAATTTTTGATAGATAGAATCAAATGCTCTCAGACCTTGGATTGGATGGTTTGAATCGATAAAGATACAAGATCAACGCAGAGCTAGCATCGATCTGATCCTAGGTCTGCGAAAATTTTGATTCTATCTAAATCAAATATGCTGAATTGATTATTGATGCCTTTAATCTTTAAAATCCTTAAAGACCTTTTGAAATTCTGGTCTTTGTATGCCAAATTATTGTTTTTAGCCCATTATCTCAATAATTAGTCTGTTTTCGAGTTTTAGACTATTTCCAATCGATTAAGCATGCGCGAATTAGTCAGAATAGATGTCTCAAGTGTTAAAATTCATTAATTTAAACTATATATTTTAGCGCCCTCTAGCAACTACATACCAAGGTTTAGGAAATTTTGCAAAGAAATGCTTAACTCAGAATGACCTCCTCTATCGCTGTGCATAGGTTTCTTGACATTCCACCATTTTTTAATCATACGTTTATGGCACAACTTTTGAGGTGGCACCGAAGACCTGAGCTAAGTATGAATCTCTAACCTCAAGGCAAGGTCTGGTCTTGATAATAGTAGAGAATTAAGTTAAAAGTAATTAATACATGCTTAACAAACTTATAATATTTATATTTTATTCGATTTTTATTTATTACTAATAATTATTCAGATTTCAGGGAAGTGAGTTTCGGGGAAGTGATTACCACCGTTAAAAATCCAAAGACAAAAGTTATTGATTTAATTTTTAAAAATATTTTAAGTGATGCGCAGAGGTCGTGGTGTCAGGGGAGAATATTTGCCTTTTTGATTCAAAGTTTAATTGTCCACAGACGTAATGATAGATTTTTTTTCTCAGACGGTCCGGGCTCTACTCTCCCTTTGCGCATCTCTGATTATTTTATTTTAATTATAAATTGAATAGATTTTGTTTATAATATTTTTCTTCTCTTCCGCTTTTTCTACTTCTTCTCATAAAATGATTTAATTCTATTGAGATTTCAATTAAATGAGTTAAGATTTGTAAAGTCTTACTAAAAAAGGAAAATTTAATGAATTGATTGATATATAGAGAGAAAAGATTTATGAATTAATTTCGATTCCAATTATTATACAACTGTATAGAGAGGAGATATATAACAAAAAGTACAACTAAGACTGGGGATAGCCATCAGGGTGGTATAAACAAACTACATACCCAGGGGAAAAAGTAAAAGACAAAATTCTAATATTTTCTTATATATTTCCCCTTGGCAAGTCTTGCTAAATCTCAGGAATTTTCTTTTTTATTAAACATTGAAACCTAAATATCTTGAAGATATTGGAAAAATTCCACACAACTACATCTCCTGGCATATTACGCCTGGCTATGACTAACAAAGACAAATAATTTATTTAAAAAATAGATCTTTCATTCAGCGATCAATGATTAATTGTATTTTCATTACATTAATTATCAATTTGTGAAATATATGTAATTTTTGAATTATTATCTCAAAAAATCGATAAAAGAAATTATTGATGGATTAGTATTAGAAATGATTAAATAAATCATTAAAATTATTCGAAACATTAGCGATAGTGACTGAAGAATTGATTTAGACGTCAAACAGAATTATTAAAGACTTTTCTATTATATATTTTTCTATCAAATTGAGTGTCAATTAAATGGACTAAAAATCAAGATTTTTATTGCGGAAAATCAATTCAATAAATATATGGTTTTGTGTGTAGTTTGCAATCCATTTAACCCAAACATATATCTCTATGAAATATATGGGTATAAATAGAAATAATGGTTTAATAGTATGCAATCGATTAATGAAAATCTATTGTCTTTATAATACATCAATTATACATCAATTTACAGCTCAGAGTCAATTGCGAACACAATTCAATTAAATGTTATTATTGTGTATTTAATCAAAATTAATAAACTCTTTGGTTAATCAAAATAAATTAACAAACAATTTGCTATTACTGTATATTACTCTATATCTGTATATCTAATGTAAAAGTATTCACTATAGTCTGTATTCTTGATTATAGTTTTAACAAGTCTATATCACAAGTAATTTTTCAGTAAAAATACACAATTTCTAAGCATTGTTAGGATAAGAGGAGGCAAAAGTAGATCTTTGAGTGTTATTATTATTACTGTATTATGAGTTATACATTTGGGGACTATTTGGTTGAAGCAATACTAATGCTGTGATGCATGAGTGGCTCATTTTGAGTTAGAATAAGGTTTACTCTATTTGTGCTCAAAAAAGGGAAACCCATCTCATTGAGAATGAAGATTGAAATATATATGAAAAAATTGTTGGCATTTCATTCACCATATTTGAAATTCAGTCAAATATTACATAAATTTATCACAAAATAAAAATAAAATATTGTAATTTTCTGAGGTTTAGAATTTTATTCAGAACTAATGTTATTAATAGAATTTGTTCAACAAAATGATTGAATTATTAGAGATGGTATAAATAGACGAATGAATATAATTCTCAATACATTTAGAAAAAAAATATATTCAAGACTTTAAAAATTATCATAAATTAAAATTTGAATGAATGCAATCTATTGTATGCGAATAAAAATCAATTCGTATATAACATATAGACTTTGTCTCGAATTAGTTGAGGTCTGCACTTGAGCTCAATTTATAATACGCTCGAAATTCTAGGCCTTCATTGTTGGACAAAGAATTATGTGAACGAGAAGTTTAGTCGACTTTTGGGCTACTCTTGGTCAATGTATTTTATTGAATCTGTTTTGGGATTGACTTATTTGTTAGGAGTTGTGATGATTAGAAACACAAGCATTCCTTTGATTGTTGATTGTATTCCAGTAACGAGTTTTTATGAGCATTGGTTACATAATAGAAATACAAATAATAGTGAGCCAACACAGTCAGTGTGTGCGATGAGATTAAGAGATGGTATGTTTTTTATATGAGACAGGACTAAATCCATTCCATTCTCTTATTCTCCCTAAAAGGTTCCTTTTTATTTATGGTTCACTTATTTCAAAAACTATAGAATGCTTTCATCAGAAAATTTTTTCCATTTAGTCTTTGCTTCCGAAACATTTTATGTGAGCCATCGTTTTGAATGCTACTAAAAAAAAGGTTAGGCATCAGAGCAGACATTCCACTGAAAAAACGACTTAAATAGTAAAAGTTGTCAATAACTTAGGAAACAATTATCTGATGCTTTAATTCAATAGAAGTGTAAATTCATTGTATGGATTGGATTCTAATTCTGCAAAAAAGTTCTCTTTCTTTACTACAAAAATGTTAGTAAAAAAAGTAATCTTAAATACAATACAATGATTTGCTTCCTTTTCTGTCGTCTTAAAAGGTGAGCAAATCATTGAAAACAATTTAGTGGCGAACAAAGCAAGAGTTCGTGTAAATCATTACAGTATAAGAACGGCTTCTGTGCAATACATGTCTTACAGAAAAAAAACTTTATATTGTATGGCATTGTCTGAGTTTGAAAAAGATTTTTTTAATACAACTTCTATTCATTTATATTTTCAAGATGTTGTAATAATATTGTAAAGCACTTTTAAAAATCTAATTTTGTGATTTCAATATAATTTGTTATAATATAATGCCTTTGAATGTAATTTTTAATCGACGTTTATGTTATTCTTCATGGTCATTTCCCTGGTTGTCCCTGACTTATAGACGGTTTAGAACGCATGATATATTGCATCGAACAGTTCATATGCTTAACAATCGATAAAATATTTTCACTTAAAATAGTACTGAATATAAATTCAATTACTTTTAATTTATTGTGTTGTTATATAAAGGATTAGTAGATTTGCATAATAATTAGGATTCTTAATAAACAATTCTTAAAAGACGAATATTTGTAATAATTAAAAATCAATTGAATAGATGAAGAGTAAAATTGTTTTTTTTAGAAAAAATTATTTTCCATTTTTTCATTCATAAATCATTTTTGTCAAAATCGCTGAAAATCATAAGAAATAAGTCGATTCACAACATTTAAAGTAGACA
Organism: Liacarus xylariae; assembly: GCA_034693365.1. Lineage (NCBI taxonomy): Eukaryota > Metazoa > Arthropoda > Arachnida > Sarcoptiformes > Liacaridae > Liacarus > Liacarus xylariae. Next base: position 6,066 of record JAQFXN010003140.1, on the reverse strand, counting down.
TCAACAGAAAATAATTTTTAGATATTTTCTTTGGGATCTAAACGTCTATCGATTATAGTTTTTATCGACCCGTCCCAACACAGTCCCAACATAAGAGCAAAGTTTTCTGTCAGACATTTCTGTTTAATAGACAAATATATCTGCGAAACGAATCGAATGCAGATATTATTTTAGTACTCTATATACTGCATGTTGTATACGAACAGAAGAATTATTGAATTTTAGCATAACTTTAGTTATACTTATTCAGTCATACTTTGTTTATTCAGAATATCGATTAATGCTTTTATATTACAGTAAATCAGAGAAATCCTTAATAATGAGAATTATTAAAAGAGTCGATCAATTCAGTAAAAATATTTTTCATTCTCTATGAATACAATTATTCCAATCGAGAGATTAATTATAAAATAGGGCTACGCACAGGTTGAACAGTCAGGGGGTATAGGGAATTGATAAGAGTCTCAAAGTCACAGGGAGTATAGGGTAGGGTATTTTGCAATCGTCTTGCAGAATTTAATTACATATGACTTAATTTAACAGAATTTCTATTAATTCTGTAATAATTTACCAGAATTTGACATAATTCTATAATTTTTAAAAAAAATTAAACAGAATTTCACAGAATATTTTAAAAACAGTGCCTTCGACCCCTTTTTCAAAATTTTAGGAGGGGGTATCTCGAAACAGCTCATTTTTTCTTTATCACAGGTGGTGGATATTTTGGTCCTTTTCGGAAACATTGGTATTTTGACTATACATTACTTATTATATAATATTCTTAATTGAAATTAACTAAACTTTTAATTCAACATGCATATTTAAACATTTTCTGAAAAGATTTTTATGCATTTTCACAAACACTTCAAGTCATTGGAAAATTTTGTGTGATTTCCTTTTTGTCAAAAAAAATCTCATTAAATTTGAGTCAAATAACAAGCACTGAATGTGTAGTTAGTTCCCTATTATATTAGTGTAATGTTTGGAAATTTGAATTAGAAATCTGATCCAATTAATTAAGAGTTGTTATAACTAATGACACGATTGCGTGAACTTTTCTGTTCAGACGAATGAAAACTCTCATAAACTATTAAATGTCTAATTCATTGCATAATTTTAATGAATTTTAACTAAAATATATACATATATATAGACAACAAATACTTTAATCTATTTTATAGTCATATATTGAGTGCATTACATAAATTTAAAAGATTATCATTTAATAAATAAAATAAAATATAATTTAGAGAAACGTTTTGATCCAACAAAACGTTTTTGGCAACAAATATCGAGAGTTCAGTTCATTTGAAGCAAACAGAGGTCAATATCCTCTTTGCATAGAATCCAATAATGTTGTATAGACTACAGTCAAATCAATTTATTGGTCATGACTTGTCTGGGATTTGTAGGGAATTCAGTATAAAACTCATAAAATTAGTGACTTTAAGAATATTATCTAAAATATTATCTTAATTTGAAAATTAATTAGAATTCTTATCGTCTTTTCTATTTGAGTCCATTTTAACACTAATAAGACTGTATTTTAAGAAATTCTTGATTTAATTAATTTTTTATTACATTTATTATACGGAATATAAAACACACGGAATTTTAATTTTATAAATTAGTAATAATTGACTTTATATTTATTTACTGGTTATTAAGGTATTAAATGATTTGAGTTTTAGCTCTTTTTTAGCAATGGATAACACAGTAGAGCGAACAGGGATTAAAGTTAAACCTTTTGCATTGACTTCGCACAGAATATTCTGTTCGTCCCAATGGCTCCCTCTCTCTCAGAATAATGAATTATGACTACAATATATAGATTGACGTCATATGCGGTTTGGCCACAATATAATGAAAATGTGAAAAAGGAAATAACGAAAGGATTATATTATGATATAAATAAGAGCATCACTTGACTAAACATCACGAATAGAGAGAACGAGTGATGAATTTTCATCTATTTTTGTAGTACAGTATATGAGACCCAAAAAGTAATCAAATGTATTGTATATCGCATTAAAGCGTTCAATATTTTCCTTATCATTCAATTCTGTAATATTCGGAGTTAAATATTTTTATTTTAACTAAAGACAAAACTGTCGGTACTGTAACACTAGAAGCATAGCTGTTATTATTAAAGCATTGATTTTATTTACTTAATCCCTTCAAAAAAAGTTTTAGATTTTCATTAAATAAAAACTGAAATTCAGAAAAACGTTTTCTTAAGATTTAACGAAAATAATTCTGTGAATAAGAAAAGAAGAAACAAAACAAGACTTTAAAAGTGAAATATAATACGAGTCACATATAATATATACAATTTTCATTTGAATGGATTGAACAACGATTCAGATGTGATATAAAGTATTTTTTTGTTATTCTTTTGATTGAATCTAAAGAGTCTCCTGTAGTTCATCGTATTCTTCTCTTCCTTTGTATCTCAAGTGGGAATTCAATTGTGAATTATATATAAAAATAATGAAAAACTTAACATCTGCTCAAAAACTATTGTACATTTCGTTCTTTAAGATTAATTTTCATTTGTTTTAAAAATATATATAACTTATATCTATGTGTTTCACGATTTATATTTCAAATGCTTTTTCGTATAAAAAACAATTTTTTATTTGAGAGAATTATAGAGTACTAACAGTTCTATATTTGAACAGAGAATCGGAACAGAAAATGGAAAATAACATTACATTATATGCATTAATGCGTTGAATAAATATTAGAACCGGTTTTGAAAATTGAAATAAATTTTTTCAATTTTATTGATATTTACTATTTATTCAATCAAATGAAATTAGTTTTTTTATTGTTTATTCAATGCATAGATTCAAAAAAACTGGTAAACTATTAGATAACTATATATTCTATTTAAGGCTTAATCTTTGGTAATGAAATGCTAATACACTTTATCATAGTTTTTGTTGTCCACAAAAATAATATTCGCATTGAAATTATGTGCATTGGGAACAGCTTTCATATTATTTCATTAGAGACCTGTTATTTTTATCTATTATTTATATATCATTTATTTCTACGCAAACAATATATAGAATATTATATTCAATAAATAAGGAGATATTCCATATCAAACCTTAAATTATTCACTCATTCTTTATTCGTTAAAATCAAATTAGTATTAGTTCTGAGACATGAAGTTAACAAACATTTATAAATTAGCATGTTAAATTTAGATCAGGTTTTAATTTTCAAAAATTACATATTAAACAATTTTTATAGCATACTTCAGATTTTCTGTGATTGAATTGTTTATTTATAGTAAATTCTTTTAGACAACCAATAGTTTTAAAAAGTTTACATTTATTTTACTGAAAAAGTGCCAATTATTAATTACTCCAATTCTATCAACAAAAATATTTATTGTTAATGTACTTCTTAAGTTGTTAGTTGTTATGCCTAAAATACTTCCTCTCCCACCTCTCATTACAATATACAAATGTCCAAAAATAAATTTTTCATAAATCTTCTTATATTAGATACATTTTTTGCGTATTTCGTTTCCTTATCAACAAACAAGTTCACAGTACTTTATATTGTAGTACTCAAGAAGTGAGATGTCGAGAGAAAGCATAACATCATATTTTAACTTTACCCCTGTACTGTTTACTCCTATTTATAAACTGGCTATAAGTTATAATTTAGTTTTTAACAGGAATACCCAGGCAATTATACTTTATATAAAATATTCTCTATTCACGACATTTCACACCCCCTTATTTCGTCCGTTTTCCCCATCCCTACTATTGGTTTAAAACTAAATGAAAATAAATATTTTTAAGGAATATTAATTAATTATCTCATCAAGTTTGTCAATTTTTATCAGTTTGGGAGTCCAAAGAATCATGAAAAATATAGAATTGCATAAATTCTATGTATTAATTAATATTTTAGCAAGAATTTAACAAAATTTAATTTTACTTTAGAAAATTTTTGAAATTTAGAACATTTTAATTATTTTATTATCTATTTTTTCACGTAGTATTACGTAATGTATGAGCAGAGATAATCCGCGAATTTCAAAATTCGATAAATGAGATATCAATTATATTTTCGAGCTTGAAACTATCACAAATCGATTCAGCATGTGCGATTTAGTTAGAATCCATGTCTCATTTATGGAATTTTCAAATTTAATTTCTTACTTCAGCGCCTCTAACAAGCGATTCCAGAACTAAATATTGTTTAAGAGAATCAAGATGAAATAATTCAGAATTTTGTCAAAAGGATACTCAAGTTCATTTTTGATATTCTATTTTTCTATTCTAAATTTTTAAAATCTATCTACTAATTCAAAAGTTATAACTTATTTATCATTTATGTTCCCTGCCCTACCTGTGCCAAATGAGAGAAATTGAGGAAAATTCCTATAACTCGTATAAATTATTTTTAATTCAGTAATAATTTTCTAAAATTAGAATTGAAAAATATATTGTAGTTTTTGAGTTAGAGCACATATATTTGTGACCTGGGTTATTTGGATAAAATAAACTTTGTAAATTGAATATATCCGTCTCAAGGTTCTCTAGGAAATATTTTCATCGAATTAAGTCAACTTATACCAGGGATGGGCAAATGTCAAAAAGTCAGGGGTATTTGTGTTTTTCGCCAGTATTTGTGGTCAAGATTTTGAGGCTCTTAGCAGTACCCTATAGCCCCATGACTTTGAGTTCATTAATCACCCCTACGTCCCACCTATTTTGATAACGGCTTTAGGTATTTTGGTTCATCGATAATATATTTACAATAATCGAAAGTAATAATGTATTGATTATTTTTCAGCTAGAACTTAGGATATCTAAGAAGGGTACTGCTAAACTGACAACCTGCTAATTTTAAGAAAGTTTGTTCATTTTAAAAATAATTTCCACAATTTTAACAATTTTTCTATCAGATTCTAATTTTTTTAAATATCAAAAGTATACAATCATTTTTAATAATTTAATAATTAATAATTTATATTTATTTTTTTGATCGAAAATATGAATTAATTCATTTTATTATTAAATTAATTGTTTTCTTTATCAAAACTTTATTCATATAGGAATCAATGAATAAAATAAATATTCTTTGAGATAAAATTCATTTATGCTATTATTTCTTCACTCGTTTAGTTCACTCGTAATAGAGAACCATTAAACAAAAGATAGTCGTATTAAACAAATCCAAATTATCATAAATGAATAAATATGAAAGAATTCTATGGAAAGAGCAAAAAATTTATTTACAACATTAAAAAAGTGTTCTTAAATAATGTGTTCCATAAAAAATATCTAATATTATTAGAGACATAAAATTTCCGGAAAAGAATTATTCGTTTCCAAAATACGAAAATAAACAAGTGAAAAAAATGAATAAACCATTAATATGAGCTAGTATAAATGAAATTAATATCAATTGAAATATGGGATATCCCTCACACCCGGTTAAGGGTTAAAACCCAACATATGATATCCACTTTCGAAAAATAACTGTCATATAAAGGCAAATGTTTTCTTAAACCCCTTTTATACCTTTCGGTGTAGGCGTAGTTCTCGAATGCTATTGCGTAAAGTGCTCGGAGCACTTTGTCTCACTCCTTCTAGAAAAAGTGACTGCTCATTGCTAGCAGTGAAGTGAGAAGAACTGAGAGCGATATTAGTTGAAAAAGTCTAAATAAATAGACATCACTGACTGGGCTCGAACCAGCGACCTTTCGCCACAGTAAGGCGAGAACCATACGTACTTAGCTACTTCTGCTCTCTCATAATAGAACACATTTTATAGAAATTAGATGTACATTTCTTGCTATAAATAAACCTGTTGATAGTTTAGTGGACAAATTTTGAGATTGATTGATGGAAATATGATAAAGCCTTTGAATATGATTAAAAGTTTTCCAATGGAATCTATCCTTAAAATATTGTTGCATTTGGCCACAGAAGCCAAGCCTCTAGAATCTCAAGCTCATAAGTAATCTGTAGGGCATATAGTTTAGAGCGGTTAGGATAAGTCGATTTCAAATATATTTGAATTAACTAAAGTTAT
>JAQFXN010003139.1:0-11401 GCA_034693365.1 Liacarus xylariae | reverse complement strand
CGACCCCCAAAAAAAGATTCTTTCATCATAAGATGACCTAAATTTTCAATTGAATCATAATATTGATAGCGTTCATTAATATATTTTCTCATGATATTATCATTAGATTTTTGTTTATTAAACTCACATTCCCATATATATTCTACTTTTAAATGTTTTTCTTTATAATTTTTATAATATTCTAATTTTTCTAATATTTCTAAATGTTTTTCATTAGGAGTTTGTTTATCTCTACCAATAATATTTTCATCTCGATTATCTTTATACATGCAAGGACAACCGTGCCATTTACAATCTAAAAACTCATAGAGCGTATTGGTAGCTGTATCAAAACCATCTGCATAATATTTACCTAATCTATATTCTTTTTTAATCTGTCTATTAAGTCTATTCTGAATCCAATCTAACCAACAATCTGCTATTTTTGAATGATTTTTAACAGCAGAATATCCTTCTACGGGAGTTATAGCTATTTCATTCAAGCCGAACATATCAGCTTTAAAAACATCTAATTCAATAGAGGCCAATATAAAGGTTATATTTATAGGATCTAATTTTGTTATTTCTTTAAATATATGTCTAAATTTCATTACGCTATTTAATAATATGACTATGTCATTTTTACACTAATTAATTAATTCTTCTTTAAAATTCCAATTGGTTATATGCTGTTGAGATTGATGCCAGTTTTTAAGAAGTATACTACGCTCAAAAGTTATATATTCAGTACCTAAATATTCTATACTGGGTAGAGGACCTACATAATTATAATTTATGGGTTTATTAAAATAATGAGGGAAATCATCATTTTTAATATCTACATCGAAGCCAAAGGAATTAGGTAATTCAGATAGATATTGTAAACAAGAACGAACCATTAATATCTTTAACTCCTCTTTTCCAACTTCCTGTCCCATCCCATTGTCATAATTTATATGAAATAATAGTGCAATTATTTTAATTTCTACCGTGCTATCAAAAATAATTTTAATAAACAATACCATAAGCATGAGGAACAGTATCAAAAATATAACTTCTATTACTGAAGTTATTGAGCCAAAGAAATATATTATTTCGTTTTTATCGTAATAAAATTTATTTAACTGGTTACATAAGAAATCGTAAGCTTTAATTGGTGGTACAATTACAATTCCAGTTCCAATTAAAGCGAAAAATCTCGTATATGTTAATACTGCGCAGATTATTAATAATGTCGTTATGACTTGTGTAAATTCTCTTAAAAAGCTGACATAAATCCAAAATGTAGATTCCTTCTTTACTGAGTGTACGTTTTGGTCCAGGGTTTCAATCACTTCTTTTATTTTCTTTGCCACCGCGACAGTTTCTTTTGCGATGTCGGTGAGTTGCGAGTTGTCCAACTCCATATTGCAACGTAACGTCGAAATATAAATTTCATCAAGTCTGTGCATAACTACTTAAGGAATTGCGGGGTAAGGTGTATCTTTAGAAAACTATTTCATTATCTCCCCAACTGAATAACTTTGATAACTTATGTATTCGATGTTCTGTATGTTCATCAATTCAATATGCTGGTAAAGTTCGATTATGGTTTCTGCGGTTCTTTCAATATAAATGTCACTATTCTTTGGAATGATAATTATCTCTACATAGCTTTAGACCATTACTCTTTCATGCCCTTAATTCATGAATATGCTTATATAATAGGGCACGATTTCTTTATGAATGGAAAATACGTAGGTTGTGAATGGTATTGCTTTGTATGTGTCGATACTTCGAGATCGAATTTTACACTGGTTTGCTATACTAGCGACGTTTCAATCGTAGATTTCTTTTTAACATTGTGACCGAGATTGTAATACTGTAGGATGAAAAGTATAACAAATATTGTCAAATCCATTATTGATGCAATCAAAGTTTTGTAACATTATCTCATGCTCCAAATATCAGTTGGCTTCATTGATTAGCCAGTTATTACCGTTAGATTCAATACATACTAATGCTTTTCCTTAGGGTTTTGTGGATAGTCACAGGCATTACGTTCGCATGGAATGCGGTTGAAATTAGATTTTATTATTCTGAATTCATTTTGCGCCTTAACTGCTATGAGCGGATTTCGCAGATGAAGCCATAAAAAGTATTTATCATTGGCTTCTTTTTTTACTTTATATGAGGCGATTTGGAGCTGATATTAGAGTCCAACTTTGTCCTCGCTTAATGCGAATAAGTAAGTCCCTAAAATGTTACACATGATCTCTTTTAATATACCTTCCAACCGTTCAAAAATTATCAAATCACGGGGTAATTTCCCATTTTATAAAGTGAGAAATATATTATCCCAAACACTTATCTTATCAAGTTCTAAAGACAAAATATTCTATATGGATATAGTTTGTATGGTCCGAACCTGCATGATGTGATTATATTGCATTGTAAATCGCATGGCTTTAGCAATTGAATAAATTTGTTTGGCTTATCTTATCTTGATTGATTAATTTACATCTCCTTTTCTCTACTATGCTGATGGAAATGTTCCCAGCATAGTAATAATGTATTTCTAATTTATGATATTCATTTTCATATTCATATTTTTTGTTGAACCACGGCTTCACTGAAAATCAGCTTCGGTTGAGTGAAATCCGTGTAAAAATAAAATTCAAATTCAAATTCAAATTTATTATTTGAGTGCTTTCAATTCAATTAAATGTGAATTATATTATATATTTTTTTCATAATTTTATTTGGTTCCTTTTGGTCTTATATTTGGTAAGTTTGTTCAACTAATATGAATCATTAGGAATGTGGATTGTATAACCTCTATGCTTTCATATGGGTTTTCCTCCGGTTAGCCAGGAAGGTGTAGCAGGTTATGTTGAAGTTTATAAAAATAAAATTTTAATTAATTAAAATTGCAATATTTTATATTTATTGACCTTGAACTTTGGACCTTTATATTAAAGTATATCATATTGTAACGTTATTGTATAAACTGCACATTTGAACTATTTTTTTAAATATTTGGTGGTCAATATCTTCAATTGGGGCGTTCGGAATATATTGTAATTTTATTTTCAGATAGAATATAAAGGGATCTTTTAGGAACCATGAAATTTCCAGCAGTTTTTATTTTATCATATCAATCTTATTAACTTAGTATAAATTGGTTATAATTGTTTTTTGCTTTTATTATTTTTTATCAAGATGTCATCTATTAATTATGTGGCGCAGTTTAAGAAATTAGTAGAAAGTATGGAATCCTTTAATTCAATGGAATCATTAACCAGATTTTGGATGGATTCGCGTTATTTTTCTGGTTCAAGACACCTTAAAAAGCTTTGCGAAAACAAATCAAAACTATCAAGAGTATTGATGAGAGAGATGAAAAGAATTTTTCACCTTCCCAATCTAGAATTTCCAAGGTTGATGAGAATTTTGTGGTGGTGGAAACGAATAGGGATGCGAACAATCTATATACAGCATTGAGCTCCTCTGCTTTTAGCTTCTCAGGATTAGCAACTCTTCTCAGATATGCTATACTTGATCTTATTATTATCCATCAAGATGTTCACTGTCGTTTATCTCCCGACACTTCGCCATGACTTCCGAGGTTAATAGTGAAGTTGGTCGGTATCAATGATCACTGGTAGATTTTTGTCTATCTATCGCTTTGTATGAAGAACGTGACGAGATACCTCAACGACTTTCTTCCCTTACCGACTACGAGTGGCATATGTTTCGGGCTGGGCACACCTTACAACTTTATATGGCCAGTTATCATGGTGGTTCCAAATGATCTATTTGGTTTTAAAATTATTACAATAATAATTCTTATTTCAAATAATTGATTTTAATTTATTGTATTTTTAAACAATACAATATGGTTAATTTCAAATGAAAATTTATTTTTCTTTGGATTCACAAAGGCGTATAGTTTTGGTGAACAGAGACTCCATTTGCAGTCAATCATTTTACTTTTGCTCATTTTACATCATCTTTTTGTTCTGCCACATTTGTATTGGGTCCTGTTACTGTCGGAAACACTCCCTGCGTTCATTTTCTCGAGCGCAACATTTCCTGAAATGATTTCCTTAGCTCCACCCTTCTTGAGGTGATTTGATTAGGCTCAAATCTTGGTTTTCTGCACCATTTTCTGGAACGAGCTGCCATTTTCGAATCAATTTTAGGTTTATTTTTAACACCATGCTGAACTTGACTATCTATTTCCATTGCTGATAATTTCACAATAATTTAGGCACAAGAATTAGCTTCCACTTGAATGCGGATATCTAGATCTGCTAAAATCAGTTCCCAAATAGCTTTATTTGCGTTTTTATTTGTCGTTAAAGAAAAGTTTGCTTATACACCGGCTAAGCGGTGAAATATGAAATAACCACTTTTTGAAAATATTGACTAATTTCTTTTTGCAATTTTTATTTTTAAAGTGAATTCCAAAGTGTAGGGTTGAATTATGATGGGAATGGCTTTTCCTTGAAATATTTGTTTAAGGTTTGCTATAAAACTTTCAATCAACAAGATCACATAATAAAGTAGTATTTAAATGTTGAAATGTATCAAAATAGTTATTACATTTTCAGTAATTTTTCTCGAGCTTAGTCACTATCAGTTTTCCATTATTAGTTCCGGTTATTATATGGTTCGGTATAATGAAGATTGGTGGTTGGATCAGTCATTTGAATGATGAAGTCCAAAACGAGTTTCCGGCTATCATAAATCTAGAAATGATTCTTAATGTTGATAACAAATAGCATTCCATTTGAGAGAGTGGCATCCACTATGGCATTTCCAGATATATCTATCACTTCTTGTCGATTAACACGAATATCTGGTAAATTATAGACTAGTATCTGATTGGTTTTTTTCATTACCTTCTCCGATGTTATTTGCGTAAAGAAAATCTTTTCATTTCCAAATAAAGTTAGATGTTTTGACACAAGATGTTATATGATTCGAATTATTTTTTCCCTAGTAATTTGAAGACTTTATTGTAGAATTCAATATATATAAGTGCGACTTTGTATTTATTTTGTACCACAATAGGGTAATGAGAAAACCAGTCTTTGTTGATGCCATGTGTTATGAATTCGAAGTCTAGTTTGAGATTAAAAATCTCTTCAGTCTTTTCTAATTGCTTGCCACTAAATATTAAACGAAATATTTTTAAATTCTTCAGAAACACTAATTTGACTTCGGCCTCGGTGATCATTCCAGGTATCTCTGATTCATAAAAGAAGGATCTATTCTTAACTTTTGATTCTATTTAATATTGGACTATTATTTGGCTTCCAACCACCAAGAAGTTGCTCCGATGAAAACATTTAATTCATATTTCAATTACTTTTCCGGAAATTTATTATGTGGTGGATCTCTGTCGCTGTAAAGAGTCTGCACGTAAAAGATGAAATATTGTCCATCTGCTAGTCCGATTAACAGCCTTCGTCCCTCAAATGATAAATATGTAATCTTTTTTTCCTTTGAATCTTTCGGTACCAATTACCGCGAAACGGGTACTGTTGGTAATTTATAGGTTTGTGTTGCCAACCTATCATCTTTCCTCAACCTTATCCTTCGTTGAGATGTTTGTGTTTTTCGGGATGTGTTCCCCCCAACTTATCAATTGTTTGCACGTTTGCGTATCTGATCTTTTGACGATCTTAGTTGTATTCCTTGCTGAAGAGGACGTGCCGGGTTCTAATTCCAAAATAGGTTCTTCCATTGATGGATAGTCGGAACTATCAGGGTATTCGATGGCGAGCTGAGGAATCTGTGTTGGTGGACATAACGGTGGAAGTTCATCGATAATTTCAGTAGTTGTTGGTTTCGATGTTTTCACCGACGTGACCCGATTGATGTTGGGATGGTTACCGCAAGGGATTGGAGATGACCATTTCGCTCTCTCGTTGACTAGGATTGTTGTTGTCTTCTAGATGATCCATTGGGCGAATAAGTAAATAAATCGTTTAGCCAACAAGGTCAACAAATATAATTTTGAACAAAATTATTTTACAAAAACCGGTTTAAAGCATTTAAAATCCAAAGGTTAGATAAGGTATAAGACTTAATTTTTAAAATTGTCAGATTTTATATAAAAATGACGAAATTCCTAATTCAGTTTATAGGTTATGTTTCTTACGTTGAAGTTGGCATCATTCATAAAAATTCAGATACAGCAATTTTTATAACGCTTAAAAAATATGAAAATTTTAAACCGCCCATGATATTTGATAAAATAGGAAAATATGCTCAAAGTTATAGAGCATTTTTATCAGATGGTGTATTTGACATTTATGTCAGTATCATGTAAAAACCTGTTGGCAGAGGCAAAAAAATGAAATAATAAACCCTGGTGCTCCTAAAACTATAGAAGAAAAAGTAAAGAAAGATGTCAACAGTAATTAAAAATAATAAAGATAATTCATGAGGATATAGGGCCGTCTTTGTTGCCTAATATCACAAAGAATATATTAAAGATCTTGATAAAAAAGCACGGAGAAAAATACGTAAAGATAAAACTAAAGCATAATCTATTGGAGCTTGTGAAATTGCCTCAAAAGCAGTATTAGATATGAATACACCTGTAGGCTGGGATGAATGGCACAAAATTCAAGCTATAATCCCAGAATATCAAATTATGGTTGTTGAGGCATCGCACAAGTCTAATTTCATTTACCGAGGACCTATAAAACAGAATAAAATATATATCGAGTTCATTAATAATCATTATAATTAATATAAGAGGATATATTGGTCGCAATTATTTCTGCGAACCTTGTCATATAGGATATCAGTATTTATTTGATCATACTTGTCCTGATAGCTGCAAATGCTGTTATTCCAATTGCAATAATAAAATAAAAACTAAAATAACATGCAATGATTGTCTCCGTGATTTTAAAAGAGACGAATGCTACGAGAAACATTTAACATCAAAGCTTTGTAAATGCGTATTAAAGTGCAGCAAATGTGGCGTCGAAATGAATCATCGAGAACATAAAGTTCACCAATGTGGTATGTATCAATGTAAAAAATGTGGCGTCTATTATGAAGAACAGCCCCATCAATGTTTTGTTAGTCCTAGAGATAAGAAAAAGCTAATAAATGAGGATAATATAAACAAAATAATAGTAGCAAATGATATTGAAGCAGAACAAGAAACCCTAGAACATAAGCCTAATTTGTTAGTATATAAAACCCAGTGTGATTATTGCAAGGATATGACTGTATAACAAAGTTTAATACCTATCTATTTGAAAAATTAGCTAAAAGGGCTGAGTTATCTAAATCCTTAGTATACGCCTTTGCTCATAATTCCCGGGGGTATTATGCTCAGTTTATTTTAAGAGAATTATATAGCCGTAATTATGAAAATTGGAAAATAATTATGCGCGGTAGGAATATATTATTGATTCAGTGTGGCAATGTTAAGATGTTAGATAGTTTAAATTATGTTTTACAACCTCTATCTGAATTACCTAATTCCTATGGCTTAGATGTAGATATTAAAAAAGGTGATTTTCCTCATTATTTTAATAAACCCTTAAATTATAATTATGTAGGTCCTCTACCCAGTAGAGAATATTTTGGTACTCAATATATGACTTGATCGTAGTGTACTTCTTAAAAACTGACATCAATCTCAACAGCATATAACCAATTGGAATTTTAAAGAAGAATTAATTAATTACTGTAAAAATGACGTGGATATACTATTAAATAGCGTAATGAAATTTAGACATATATTTAAAGAAATAACAAAATTAGATCCTATAACTAGGACCTTTACATTGGCCTCTATTTGTTTAAAAGTTTTTAAAGCTGATATGTTAGGTTTGAATGAAATAGCTATAACTCCCGTAGAAGGATATTCTGCTGTTAAAAATCATTCAAAAATAGCAGATTCTTGGTTAAATTGGATTCAGAATAGATTAATAGACAGCTTAAAAAAGAATATAGATTAGGTAAATATTATGCAGATGGTTTTGATACAGCTACCAATACTGTCTATGAGTTTTTAGATTGTAAATGGCACGGTTGTCCTTGCATGTATAAAGATAATCGGGATGAAAATATTATAGGTAGAGATAAAAAAAAACTCCCAATGAAAAACATTTAGAAATATTAGAAAAAATAGAATAACTATAAAATTTATAAAGAAAAAATTTAAAAGTAGAATATATATGGGAATGTGAGTTTAATAAACAAAAATCTAATGATAATATCATGAGAAAATATATCAATGAACGCTATCAATATTATTATTAAATTGAAAATTTAGGTCATCTGATGACGAAAGAATCTTTTTTTGGGGGTCGTACTAATAATATACAGTTTTATAAGGAAATATCAGATGATGAATAAATAAAGTATTTAGATGTATGTAGTTTATACGCGTATGTACTTAAGAATTTTGCTTATCCTATAGGACAGCCTAATGTAATTAGAGAAAATTTTGATTACACTCTAAAACATTATTTTGGCTTTATTAAATGTAAGATTATCGCTCCCCGAAACTTATATCTTCCTGTATTACCTGTAGTTGTGAATAATAAACTTACTTTTCCTTTATTTAAAACCTGTGCTAAAAATAAAACCCCTTTATGTGTATGCAAAGATATGTCATTTGTAGGAACTTGGACAATATTTGAGGTTTTTGAAGCTATTAAACGGGTTATGTAATTAACAAAATTTATGAAATTTTAGATTATAAAAAACCTGAAACAAAGAAATTTAAAAATTATATAGATTTGTTTTTAAAGATTAAGCAAGAAGCTAGTGGTTGGCCTTCCTGGTGTGATTCTGAGGAAGAACAGGATGAATATATTAGATTATATTATGAAAAAGAAGGTATAATGTTAGATAATGCTTCAATTAAGAAAAACCCCAGAAGTAGATTCATAGCTAAGATTATGCTTAATAGTTTTTGGGGTAAATTAGCTCAAAGACCAAATTTGCTTCAAACTGATATTATCACATCCTGTGATGAATATTGGGATATAACTGAGGATAATAAAAAAGATCTTAAATCTACGTTAATGGTTAATGAAAATACAATGGTTGTTACCTGGAAATATGTTAAAGATACCTATGCTAAAGTTAAAAATTATAATTTAGCGGTAGCAAGCCATGTAACAGCCTATGCCCTTTTAGAGTTTTATATATTATGGAAAAAATTGAGGCAACACGTCCTCATAGTTTATTGTATCATGACACAGATTCAGTAACATTTTTTAGAAAGTTGAATGACCCCGAAATAGAATGCGGGGATTTCTTAGGTCAGATGACAGTCGAAATTAATTCAAATTATGGATCTAAGGCGAAATGTCAAAAATTTGTTTCGATAGGTCCCAAGAATTATGGCTATGAAATAATCAAAGAAAATGGTGAAATTAAGTTAGAAATTAAATGTAAAGGTATATCCCAAATAAATAAATCTCTAGATATTCTAAGTTTTATAAAGATGATACAATTAGCCTTATCATATTTAGAAATAAATTCAGAAGAAATAAAAATACCTCAAAGACAGTTTGTAATAAATAATCATTCCCAGAGTTTTACAAGATATATGGAAAAAACCTTTAGAACTGTCGGTGAAAAAAGAATTATAGATGGTAATATTACTTTAACATATGGGTATTAGAGCTGCTAGATTAAGCGTCACTAGTGGCTAAGAAATGGGGTTGACGCTCCTAAATACTGATAGATAAAACGTCACTAACAGTTAATCAATGGAATTGACGTATCCTATATTAGATTGTCAGGCAAAACGTCACTGACAGTTAAGAAATGGAATTGACGTCCATAATTTGTATATAAAAACTATATAAGCAATAATATAAAATAAAATAAAATGTAGACCATACAGGTCTAATGAAGGGATTGGTGATTCTGTGACGTAGTTGGTTTTACCGATGACGTAATCGGTTTTCATATGACGTAATTGGCTTCTTCTATTACGTAATTGGTCTTTCCAATGAAGTAATGGGGATTTCCCGACTGCTTTATACCACGCCTTCTTACTGGCCAGTCCCACTTTTAAGTCGCGCCTTTTTATAGACCACGCCTACTTTTGGATCATGCCTTATTTTAAACCACGCCTACTTATAGACCACGTTTTCTGATTGGCTCAGCTTTCTTTTAGACCACGCCTACTATTTGTTCCGCCTTCTTTTAGACCACGCCCCCTTTATACAACGCCTTCTTATTGGCTCCACCTCTCTACGGGAAAATAGAATTAGGGGTGGAAGGGCAGGTTACCTATTCCCTCCAAATGTCTATTAGAAAATATTTTAGAAATAATTGCTATAAAATCAGTTATGCCTTCGAATGGACAGCCCTTCCCCTCTCTTTGCAGAGATTGACTTCCAATTTATAGTTTGGATTCGTTTTGTCGATTATAGTATGGTTTGTGTCATTAAACCAATTGACGGCTAATTATATCAAAACTTCGTGAAATGTTTATTGAAAGACATGTTGAAACAAACAAAATATCAAGAGTAAGAAAACACCAAGCTAAGATTCGAATTACCTGAGGTGCTCGGGAAACAATAGTTAAATATATATTTTATTAAAATATAATTCAATTAAACTAATAAAGTTGGTCTAATGTAACGCAATGACCTGTTGCTGCAATGATTAGGCATCAAATTTACACCAAAACAATATAATTTACAAATTAAATGAGAGGTTTTTTTGTTCTGACTATCTTTGGGACTAAATTATGTCAATTTCAAGGAACAGATTATTTCTCCGAAAGTATAATTCCCATAAAGTTGTCAGTCCTAAACCAACTTATTATGCACTCTAAGGCAACAAAAGTGACCCACACGTAGACAGGTCTTGGTGTTCTGACCATTATCTTTGTCCCTAAATTAGGCTCAACGACAGTTTATTTTGAACAATCACAAATTTTTACAGAATATTTCGATAAAGTTAATGAAAAAAGAGATATTAAAGGATATCAAACACTGTCTTTGGATATTAATTATGTTATCGTGGATTAGCACTCCATGCGATCAAATAATGACTGTTAATGCTTTCAGTCAAAAGGTATTAAAAGGTACAACAATTCATATGATGTTTCCGCTGTTTGTCCAGCAGTTAATTATTCTACTTTACATAAGACTACAGTAAATGAACACAAGCCAAAAAAGAAACAAATGAGCCATTAATATGAGATCATAATATGTATATACACTAGCGTTTTTTTAAAAGTTAACACCTTATGCCAGGTATTATATGTATCCAGAATTCTTCTATATAATTTTTTGGCTAACATTAAAATATTAGTAAGAAATGAGTATAAACAAGGTCATTATTAATTGTAGACCAGGTCATTATTAATTGTTAATCAATAAAAACCAAAACATTTGTTTATTTTCTCAAAACAAATATATTTTATTAAATT
>JAQFXN010003138.1:0-11402 GCA_034693365.1 Liacarus xylariae | reverse complement strand
ACTAATATAAAAACTCAAAGCTAATGTGTAAGAATCAAGCTTACCGTCCGTCCAAATTAAAATGATCCGCGACTGTAAATAAAAATGTAAATAATTATATTAAAAAAACAATTAAATATAAAGAGTATAATTATAAATTTTGTGACATAATGGTGATATTTAAGTTTAATATCAACGTCGTTTTTAGAAAATATCAGAATAATAACAGAATTTAGTCAAATATTTTGTAAATTTACGCAAATTCTATTAATTTCTTAAAAAATTATACAAAATTTTTGATTTAAACATTGTAATTTATACTTGCAAGAATTTGACGATTTCAAAATAACCCATTCTATACTGCTATTTTGAGGCCCTTATAAATACTCCATATCTGCCTCTATAAGAGATTAATCGTATTAATAAAACTTATAACATTGGTTATTTTAAAATACGATTTTAATATTTGTTTATAAATTTATTATTAAAAATATAAATGATTTTGTATAATATATGCATTGGTCATTCATATTCTACAACATGTGTATTTGCAGTATAAAGCGTACAACTTGTTCTTTTCTAACTATAAATAGTTGGAGAGATGAAATAGAGAAATGGAAAAGAATTTAAAACATTCTTTCCTTCGAACGCTGCTTTAAAAACTCTATACGCTATCCCTTAGATTAAAGAGACGTTGGTATTATGCATTTGCATTGGAGTCAATATCTATTCCACCGTATAATATTTGCTATACAATGTTTTGCTGTCAAACAACTATACAGCAAAACATTATATAGCCATAGACTCCAAAGACGGCAGCAGTTATATAATGCTAACGTTTCTTTGACAAACAGTGGAGTGAAAATCTAATAAGTTAGACATTACTTCAAATTTTGAAACTTTGAATAATACATAGTATAATACAATGTATGTACAATGTATTATACAAATGTCTTGTATTATACAAAATTAGTTCAATTATTTTAATAACTGCTTACGGATGATTAATAAAAGAGTACAGCCAAAATATCTCCAAGTCTATAAAAATTGCCAAAACATTTCTCCATTAAAAGAAATCGTCCCTTACAATTTAAAGAAAAAACGGCTCCCAAGTGAATCTCTATCAAAATTGTTAGATTAATAAAATAACT
This sequence comes from Liacarus xylariae, assembly GCA_034693365.1. Lineage (NCBI taxonomy): Eukaryota > Metazoa > Arthropoda > Arachnida > Sarcoptiformes > Liacaridae > Liacarus > Liacarus xylariae. The sequence continues at coordinate 10,272 of JAQFXN010003138.1, read as the reverse complement.
TTGCAAAATTTTTGTAAATTTTTTCACATTTTGTAAAGTTTTTATAGAATTCCTAGTAATGTGACAGAATCCTGACAAATTCTTTTAAATTCTTGCGAATTAGCCGAAATTCTGCCAATTTAAGTCATTTTTAATCAAACCCTACAAAAAGCACAATACGCCATATATCTGTTAAGCTTTAACAGTACTCTATACTCCCTCACGTTAACATTTTTGGTCAACTCTTACTGGTTAAGATTATCAAGATTATATCTTAATTTGATGTAAATTTTTGACTCATTAGAGAAACTTCGTTCATATCTATAATTTGCAAAACTTTCCCATAGATGGCGTTAGAAAAATACAATGTATGGCAGAGATTAATTTTGTATAATACAAGGTATACAATTGTATAATGCAAGTTGTATTATACAATTTTTGTATCGTTGCCAACCCTAGACATCACTGCCTAATATATTTCGTATGGATTAGTAATGTACGACATGCTGACTTATAGACAGAAATCTCGATTAGATTTACTCACCACCTTAAAGTACAGTCTTCCAGAAATCCGAGGCACACCAGATCCGGCCTTTTCTTATTTGTCCATATATTTTTAATCAAAAAGTTCTATTTTTCATTAATTTTCTTAGATGGAGTATTTGATTAGTTTATAGGCTATTTAGGGAAAATTTAGGAACTATTATTTAGGAACTAAAATGAGTTTTAGGAGAGTTATTGAACACTCGCTTATTCTCCTGACTTGAATCATCTACAGTAGAAAACATTTTTTTGATACTTAAACATGAATGCAAATCTATTCATACACGTACATTAGAAGTATTGTTCGTAAAAATATGCCAATAATGTGATGTCATTGATACAGACATTTAATTAATTCATAATTTAGTTTTATCGATGAAAAAACGATATAATAATGTAATTGCTAATTCCGGAGGAATTACAAAATACCTAATACTATATTAAAAAATTATCGAGAAATAAAACATTATTGATTAACAATATATACAACTGAGAAAAGGCCGGATCTGGTGTGCCATTTAATTTCTGGAAGACTGTAGGATGTACAGTATAGCCTATTTATTTAATATTAGAAATTCAGCACATCATCTAATCTAAAACAATAATAATTATTGTAAAAAATCAAAAAATTTATTTTTATAATAAAGATGAACAATAATAAAGTCTTAAAAGCAATGAAGTGCAGACCAGAGGATTAGGTGATCAGAAAAGTAAAAAACAATAGAAATAATAAAAGAAAAAGTTCAAAATTGTTTGAGAACTTAGTTTTGAAGGAAAAGAGCAATAAAAACATTAAAAAACAAATATAAAAAATAAAACCTTTTGTGTTGTTATATATTGTTTTGGCAACACTTCTTCGCTTTCGCTAGAAATGGCTTTTGAAAGAAAGGAAGAAAAAAACTAAAGAAATCAGCGATTATTGAACACACAATTCGATACCAACTGTTTTACAAGACATTAACCCATATATTAGTTGTAAATTTTATACTTAATGTAAGAATAATCCGTTTGAAAAAATTCCAGACCAGGCAAGAGGTAAAGGGATGTTATGAATGAAGAAGAAAACAAGAATAATAACTAATTCTCTGCACATTAACAATAGATTATTCATTAAAAATCTATTTATTCTTATCTATGTTTAACATCCCTTTCCTTCTATTATGAATAATATAAATATATATAAACCAAATATAGTATCTGTTGTTGAAATTATTTTTACTCTCGCTCATTTAACTCGCATTCATTTTCAAATTCTGTAAAATTTAATGTGTTTTCAAAACATATAACACAATATATGCACAAAAAAAATATTCTGTATTTTGGATAAAATATTTCTACTATTGAATCGCATAAAATGTGCAGAACTTGTTTGAATTTATTTTTATCGCTGCGAAACAAATTGAATTACAGAATAAATGGTTATAAATTATGTACTCCGATTTTCTTATCTTTTGACACTATGTTTGCATGTTATCATTTCTATCCAGATTTTTTTATTTAAGCTAAAAACTTCAATCATAGACATTAGTTTTTATACCAATAAAATATATCAATGTTTATAATCCTTCTATTTGTGTTAATAGGAGAAGTTCTTATTTGAATTTATGATACTAAGTAGTTGTCATTTGTCAAACAGAAACTATTCAAAACTTAGTAATGTATATTAAAGATAGATCTACTGAAGTCATAGTCAATAATGTAAGTTATACTCACTATTAAACTCTGTATTATTAAAATTTATGACATTTATAAAATTAATTTTTATATGGATGTAATCGAAATTACGCTTACATAGTCTCAAAATATAAGAAATCTGAGTACTTTATTCTATGAATTTATTTTAGTTTATTATTTATCAGTTTCAATGAAGGAAATATTCTAAAGAATTGGATTTAAAATGACTAACAGAATCAATATAATAAATTATAATTTATAGATATAGCATAAACATCAGGGATGGGAAACGGGGGTACAATCAGAATACCACCCTTGTGATTTTGTCTGATACTCCCTAGGTTGCTCGCGAGATACCTCTCTTAACAATTTTGATAGATTTTTATCTAATTCTTGAGAATTCATCGAAATATTGTTAAATTACGTAATTTTTAGAAATCGTAATCGTAATCGGCAAGAATTAACAATTGCAAAATACCCCCTTTCTGTCCAAAATTTGACAAATTTTTTACGTCACAGTCCGGAATACCCCCTGACATTTTTCCGATACCAATACCTCCACTTGAGATTATTTCATTTGCCAATCCCTATTATACATTATAAATGATCAAAGTATAGGGATAACACTAACAAGTTCTTTTAAGCCGAATCGAGTCAATTAAGTTTTATGTTTTGTGGTAAAGTTGTGAGAATTACTTTCAAAAAAGATTAAATTTTTTATGATTTTCTTGTAAAGAATACAGATGTGAAAGTTAATTTAATGACTGTCTTTTGTACAGGTTTTTTTTAGAGAAAAGTATTCCAATTTAGTTTCGAAATTTCATAATAATATTTTCATAAAATTAAATCTATCAAAAAAATTCTTCTTTATTTGTTATTAAACATAAGTTATATTTTTAATTTTTGATAATAATATAAATAATTTTAGAATCAAAAATAAAACTAAAAAATAGTTTTTCGATAATAACTCATTTAAAAAATTAATTATTACTGGAAATCTAAGTTGTAATAACTACCGGTTTTTTAAAAATGAAAAGTTATTAATGTGATTAAAAATTAGTTCTGGTGTTTTAGATGAATACAACTAATCTTGAATTTTATGTTAGCTTTAATAGTTGGCTAATATGAATACATACAGTCTGTCTGTATCTATATTCTTGACCAAACATGCATTTACAGTCAATGTCAAGGCTATATCCCATCATTAGTTCCACATTCACCACAACCAACGCCACACCCGATCGATGAATAAAAACAAAATACAATTTATTATATTAATTCTCTGCAAGTCTTGTCTATCAGTCATGCTTTCCATTGAAAATCCATTGATTACTTGATAAACATCTCAAAACGCCTTAAATAATTAATTTAATGTCAAAATGTCTACAATTTTTATCCGTTCCTATTGTTGTGGATCAGTTTATTACTTCCTCGAGGCTGAGTTTCAAATGCATTAGCTTTAATAGAAAAATATTGACTTTGAGTTCTTAAAATAAATTATGTAAAACAAGTCTATAATTAATGTAAAAGATTTCAAATAAACTCAATAATAGAAAGTTTATTCAATAGAAAGAAATAGAGTAAATGGAACTAATGTTAAGAATAGAAAGAAAACTATATTTATTCAATTGATACTTGATGGACTGAAAATGTTTTCAATATTTATGAATCTTTACAAATTGACATTATGTTATGATTGACATGTTTTTAGCAATATGTGAGCAATCAATTATTTATAGAGAGCTTTTCATGGAGTTTTCAGACAATTGTAGCCAATGACGTTCATTCCTGAAGACATTATTCACCCTGGAACCAACCAACCCTGTACTTATTGACTAAAAGCAATAGTTGAACTTTAAAATACATGTTGAATTCCGGTCATATTTTATTACTCCTGTAACTAATCAACACTTATATTATAGATAGTGTTGCCAAACCTCCAGGTTCCACCTTGATTCTCAGGGAATTGAGAATTTTGTCCATACTTCAGGTTGGGGTCTTAAATTAACTTGATAAACTCAAGATATATTTAATCTAACCAGCTAATACACTACTTTCATGTTGTTTCGCTTTATTTTATATTATTTAAGAAATTACTGACCGAAAGCTTAATTTTAATCCTAAATAATTTGAAGTATAAATTTTGTTATAAAGAGTTTCTATGGATTATTCAGTTTTCATTTTACACTCATTTATTGTTATCGTTCACTGATTACTCGAATAATATAAAATAAAGCAAATTAATAAAAAACTAATCTATTAGCTGGACAAATTAAATATATCTTGAATTTATATTATACTTATAGAAGAAATTGAGAGTAAAAAATATTTTGATATAAAGTATAAAATAAACTGCAACTAAGTTTTTATAGTTTTAAATTTCTTGTGCCTATAATAGAAATGATAAAATAATGAATTAATTCAATTTATAGAATATTATATAAAAATTTGTAGATTAAAATACTATAAAAATTGATTACCTCTGACAAAATGTAAAGAAAATTTTTAAAAGTACCGTAATTTTATTTGAATGAAAGAAGATAAAATTTAAGTTAATTTGATTTTAATACTGTAGTGTGTTTTATAATAAATAGTTAAAGAATGTTGACTCCAAAGATTGATTCATAACAGACGTAGCCGAATCAGGGGGTGTAAGGGTTATTTTAAGGATAATTTGCTATAACTGCCAAATTGATCATAAAATTAATGCATACAATAAATGCCTAAAAAATGCATTGACTAAAATGTTAGGGACAAGTATTTTGAAAATCTTGGAGGCAATAAGGATATTTTGGCTATACCATCCCACTGGCTACCCCTGGTTAATGAAACAAGAATTTCACAAAATTATATTACAATATTATTTTTCTAAGAATTTAGACATAATTTTACAGAATACTCTCCATAAATGGCGTCTTCGGACCTTTTTCAAAATTTCTAAAGGGATCTCGTTTTTCTTCTTCACATGGGGTATTTTGGCCAAGAAATATAAAATCAAATTTTTCCTAATGCTTGTTATGGGTTAGATTTCAATAAAAGCGATATATCTTTAATAAACTTTTATTCACTTAATTTGAAATCATTTCTATCAAAGGATTATCAATTCATTTATTAGTAATGAATCGTGACTATCACTAATGATAAATAAATTCACATAAAATCAATAAAAGTTTATTAAAAAATATATCGCTTTTATTGAAATCTAACTCATAATAAATGATTATAAAATTGTAAAAAATTGATTTTATATTTCTTATTAATTACTAAATATCACTGATTTGTACAGTTTCTTCTCTTTTTCAAATTTTAATAGAAAGAAAACTTTACATTCTCGCACTCACTTTTGGAAGAACTATCTGTATATAGTATATAATAAAATGCATACATACCTTTAGGATGATGATAAATAATAAATAAAATATACAGTTATTCATCTGGTTAGCTTCTAAAATTTTAATAAATTCAATTATAATATAGTTATTTTTGTGTGACAATTTATTATGTATTTAATGAACATGAAATTTAAAAAATTGTGACTTTATATAGAGCTCTTAGATTTAATTTAATATTCAATTTGGGTTTCGACAATAAATTAGAGCTATTTAGAGATTTTAATCATCTAATTATATTACGGTAACCTGGTAACCTTGTCTGTTGCTAAGCTAATTCTTTTAAATCTTTTATAGTGTATAATACATTACCTCATTAATTAATGTTTAATTTTACATTAGAAATAAGATGTTCAAAAGTTAGATTTAATTGATGAGGTTGTTTCAAAAAAATAGCCACCATTAGTTTAAATATTCCAATAAATTCAATATAAAACTTAAAACACATCTTTTAATTTTCTAAAAATTAAATAACTGATCCATTTACACCTGGGGTGTCGGAGGTCCAAAACGTTAGGGTGGGTTTTTTCAGCGAGAGCATAGGGGAGGGTAAAATAGCGGATTTTGCTAGTATTTGACTAGGGAAGGGGATCTAGGGGATAGGTCCCACAATATGTGATAAACATGCTTTTAAGTCAAAATTATATTATTTATGGTTTCTAAAACAATATTCATTAAAAACAGTGAAATATTGCTAAAAAGTGGCGTATTTCGAGTTTTTTGTGTAAAAACACATTGAATACCAGTGAAACAGTGGTCAAAACGCGTTTATTTAGTAGTTTTTACTACAACTGCAATGTAAAGCGTTGAAATTTTATTGATTTGTAATGAATTTTATAAAATATTATGAAAACTACGCCTTCGGCGCTGTTTTACAAAAATTTGCTTAGAGGGAGGAGTGTCTCGCGAAGAGCCTATAGAGGTACCTGATGAAAACGCTAGGGTGGTTAGACCCCCCTTCGACATCCCTGATTTAGATTTTATTTAAATCATATTTGAATTTTTTTTCAGAAAATATTTGTTGAGGTATATATACTGTATATAAAGAGAATAAAATCTCTAATTTTGAAAACCTAATATTATTTGGCACTACTTAGAGAATATTTATCATTCCTTAATTTAATATAATTCAAATTAAGGGAATTTTTTTAGAACTTTGAGAAGTTTTTAAAATTCTCATTGCGTATTATACATATGAATAAGATATAATATTATATCAAAAAAATCTTGTAACTTAGCTGAAATGTATTAAATTCTCATAAAATTTTATGATGCTTTTAGAACATAGATTCGAATCAAGATTAATTAATTAAACTTTTCTTAAAATAGCTACACTTTGCAATTATATAATTTATAGCTTAATATGCAATTAGTTACTACCAGGAGTCAAATTATTGTGTGATCCTTAAACCTATTGTAAATAAGATGTGCACAATAAAAAGATTTTTTACAATTCAAAAATATATTCACCTGTAGACTATTATGACGAACTTGATCAGTTGAAACAAATTCAACTCATCGAACTATTTAATTTAATAATTCTTTACTAAAATGCTAATATACTGTATTTCTTTCTAATACATATTCTAATTCTTTCAAATCGATAGACATTGATTATTTGTCAATAAAGTTTATTTTTGAAATATTCATAATTTTAGCTCTATAATTTTTAAATAAAAAGAAAATTGTATATTGAATCTTTGTAGAACATTTACATATTCTATAATAGACGTAAAAATGGGTAAAATAGGTTAGTTTGAAAATATTTTATAGTATATTTAGTGTAGATCATTACCTGGCAGAAAAAATAAAACTTTAATTGAAAAGATACTGTACTATTTAATCTAAAATGTTATCAGGTAATTGATGATTCAAAAAAAACATTTATTATTAAACATTTAATTAATAATTCAATTTTTCTTCGATATCTCCCTTGAAATACATTATCATTTTCATTGGATAATGCATCACAATTTAAAGTGTTATTGATTTCTGAATAACTTGAAGTTCACTGAAAGATCTCTCAGTGTTTAAATTATTTTCAGGGGTACATAAATAAAGGAAAGTATAGATAAATTCACGTTGCACTTCACCATCACCACCCACCCACTTTTGCTATAAGATTAGCATTAACCTTACTGCTGCCACTCATCCACCTTTGCCATAGGTTTAGCAAGGGAACTAATATGATGTTATGTATCGTTATGATAATCCCATGCTTCAATTGCAGTGGAACCCAAACTTTGTTTTTTAAAATAAGAAGGTAATGATCAAACTTTTAGCGTTTCGCTTAATGCTATTATATTTGACTAATCCATGAAAGGCAGCCAAATAATAGCTTAAAATGATAACTTGGTCAGTGATAGAAACACTTTATAACAAAATTTTTATCAAAAATTATTTAAGCCCTGGGTAACACATTAATCAAATAATGCAAAATAAAGTGAAACACTTAGAAGTGGTATGTTAGCTGTTCATTTTTAAAAAACAGTTCATGATAAACCTATGAGATAGAACCAATTTAATAAAAGCATATAATAATCCTATGGGATATGAGTATGATAATTTTTTTGCAAACTTAACATGTAGTGAAAAATGTAACCAAAGGTGATATTTTGAATCACGTAAAATATTTCTAGGAAAATATATATAAATGTATGGTTGATTTTTGTTTCTAACCTAGTTGTTAAATTATAAACTTCCATTGAATTGGAAAATACACTGTATAAAAGTTATTCATTACAACATTTTATTAATATTGATTTGAAAAAGATTATTTAAAGTACTCTAATTAATGAATTAATCTTAAAATTAGTATTTTTGATCAAATATAGATTTATAAACGAATACTTTGTATAATTTTAACCTGTTAATAGCTTTGTTTACGCCAAAGCATTTAATAATGTACAGTATTATTGATGTTCCATGTTGCAGGACACGTTATTCACTCAAGCAATCTACATCTAAGGAAATTGCGTTAGTTTTCCATTATATCCATACAAAACACTTTAATTTTATAAAATCTTATTTGTTTTTTGCAAAGAAGACAAAGTTAAGGTTTATATTTAAATAATACTATAAATTGCAAAATTGAAAATAATGTACTTTACATAGAAGTTACGTAAATTATTAATATATTAGTAAAGGTGCTCTAAGCATAACTTATATATTAAATTAAGGTAATTTTTAGTACAATTTTTAAAATTCCTTATGCGTATTATATACTAGTATAAGGGATGATATTACTTTTTAAAAAAAACTTGTAGTTTATGTTTCCTAAAGTGTCATAAAATTTTATGATGCTTTTAGAACATAGATTGGTATCAAGATGAATTAATTAAACTTTTCTTAAAATAGCTAAACGAAAACTAAATATGCTCCGATAATTTGAAAAAAAGATTCAATAAGGTTATAAAAGTTCAAACATTAATCCCCAAATAAACATTTCTTGAAAATATTAAGCATCTGAACCATTCAATATTCAGATGTTCCGTAAAACGCAATAAGTTATTCCTTAAAGAATTATATTCAAAATTAATATCCAGGTTTGCGTAATAATCATAGTCGTGTCATGACGTGATTTTGCTGAACTCATGTCGAATTTTACTGAATGTACGTATAATAATGTCAAAATTAAATTCAAAAATTTGACCATATGCAGCTTTTAAATCATAAAAATCAAAAAAGCTACATGAATAGACATTAGGTATGGTTAGAAAGTTTCTACCCTTATGATTATTTCAAATTTGACCATAATGTTGAAAATTTTAATATGTTTAACGGTTACAATTGTATTTTAGCAATAAAATTGTCTTCCATAATTTTTTATTGATTATTTAGGAATTTTAATTGTAATTTTTTCAATTTAATTAAGTTTATAATAATATTTTAGTGAATAATATAGTCATTAGTGGAATGAGTGGACGTTTCCCACTGTCCAACACAACGGATGAATTCGCTAAAAACCTTTACGATGGCATTGATATGATTACTAGTGATGGTAGTCGTTGGCCAACAGGTATAATAAAACATAACTTAGTATTATATTCATTATAATTCAAATTACTGTATCTAAAACTGATTTTTCAGACTTGTATGGCATTAATAGCCGAATGGGAAGACTTTTAGATTTTAATCGATTTGATTCGACATTTTTCGGTCTAATGAAACAAATGGAAACTGAAATCGACCCCCAGTCAAAAATCTTGTTGGAAACAACTTATGAAGCAATAGTTGACGCAGGTATACAATAAATAATATTTATAATATTAGAGGAGTGGGAAAGGAAAAAGTCTAACGGGTATTGGTGTTTGGGAAGGCGAGGGAATTTTCCGCGCTGTGACGTCACAATTAATCCAAATTTTAGATAGGGGGTTTAACGGGAGTATTTCGCAATGATCAAATTCTTGCTCAATTTAATTATTAATGCTGTAATTTAACAGAATTTCGACTATTTCTGTAAGACTTTAACAGAATTTCGGCAAAATATGATGAATTTGACAAAGTACTCTGCACGTCCCCTATGGACTCCCAGGCCCCTTTGCACCAAAGAAATTTTTATATTTTTAGATAGTTGGATAATTTTTTAGATAATTTCTCTGTTGGGCAACAATCTGTAGCGGTTATGGTTTGTCAAGGAGAGGGGTTCAAAAAATAAAAAATTCTATTAAGATTATAAGAAATTACT